>JXOR01000412.1:0-314719 GCA_001014335.1 Coboldia fuscipes
AGAAGAAGAAACTATTTTCTCCCGCGTTTTTGAATTATTCATGGCGGCCATGATACTTAAAACTTTGTATGCAAAAGTTGCATTCAAACTAATCAATTATTGAATAAGTTCTTTTTGTTTTTGACTATAAAAAGGATGCAATGCAACGAATTGTCGATTAGAGTGTCGTAATTTACAGTGCATTAAGTAATGAGTTTTTTTCTTATTCCTGAAGAAGTGACCAAACATGGTGCAGGTGTTGCGTTTAATCCAAATCAACGTCAAATTTTAGAGGATAAAAAACGATTGAAGGAGAGAGTAGCACAATTACACTCAAGTAAATTATAAGAGAATTAAATTGGTGTGTTCCTCTTGATCTACTAGAATTTTCGTATTACATATTAGCAAATGCGCAGGATTTATACACTCGCAAGTCAAAAATTGAAGAACAAGCTGATGTCGATCTATTGGATAAACACGACTCGTTTTACTACACGACCAAGAGCTTGCTGGTTCTTTTCCAGATAATGGGTGTTATGCCGATTCAAAGAAGTCCACCAGGTAAATATTTTATTCATTTCATATGGATACAGATTGTAAAATTCTAATTGAATTATAGGATCACAGCAAGCACGTACAACGTTTGTTTGGACTTCAAAAGTCTTCATGTGGGCTTACTTCATCTATGGACTTGAGACGGCTATGGTAATTTATATAGCCTATGATAGGATTTACAGATTTGTCAATGATTCCGAGAAACGTTTCGATGAAATAATTTACAATATCATATTTATGAGTATTTTGTTGCCTCATTTTCTATTGCCAATCGCTTCATGGCGTAACGGTTCTGAGGTAGCTAAATTTAAAAATATGTGGACTAACTATCAACTGCAGTATTTAAAAGTAACTGGAACACCGATCGTTTTTCCAAATTTATACAGATTGACTTGGGGTCTGTGTATCCTCTCGTGGAGTTTAAGTATTGCTATTATTCTGTCACAACATTATCTACAAGATGATTTTGAGCTGTGGCATACATTCGCATATTATCATATTATAGCAATGTTGAACGGATTTTGTAGTTTATGGTTCATTAATTGTACAGCATTTGGAACAGCAAGCAGAGCATTGGCAAACAGTGTACAGTTGGCATTTAATTTGGAAAGACCTGCAGAGAAATTAAGTCAATATCGACATTTATGGGTGGATTTAAGTCATATGATGCAACAATTAGGTATACAATTATCAAATTTAGTTACAATGCATTACAGTGCAATCAAATTCCAGGACGAGCTTACTCAAATATGTATGGACTCTATTGTCTTGTAATATTTTTCACAACCATAATTGCTACCTATGGATCTCTCAGTGAAATTATTGATCACGGAGCAACGTATAAAGAGTTTGGTTTATTCGTTATAGTGTTTTATTGTATGAGTTTACTATTTATAATCTGCAACGAAGCTCACTACGCCACGAAACGAGTCGGATTAGACTTTCAGCAGAGACTTTTGAACGTAAACTTGACTACGGTTGATAAGTCGACTCAAAAAGAAGTAGAAATGTTTCTGGTTGCAATCGCAAAGAATCCTCCCATTATGAATTTGGATGGTTATGCAAATATTAATAGAGAATTGATTACTACTGTAAGAAATTTTAGAATCACGATTATGTAATTCTGATAAACCTAATTCCTCTTGTAGAATATTTCCTTCATGGCGACATATCTGGTGGTATTGATGCAGTTTAAAATTTCTTTGTTAAGACAGTCGGACAGGAACGATTTGTTGCAATCATTAAAATCAAATCTAACAAGAAAAGCTCATTAAAAATACTATTTTTTTTAGATCGGATGTTTCATTGTTTTATTTTATTGTAAAAATTATGTCGTCTAGAATTTCTTAAAACTCTTTTTGGCTCCAGCTCCCTTGGTGACCTTCAATACGTTGAAACGTACGGTTTTTGAGAGTGGACGACATTCTCCAATAGTGACGATATCTCCGAGTTCAACGTCTCTGCAAGAATAAATGAAAACATTAGTTGTATGTATTTAAAATGAAATATTAGTTAAACAATAAAAAATTGTAAAATTAAATCAGACCAAATATTTTTAAAAGATATCTTCAGGTTTGTATCAGAAGACTGTCGTGAGTTTGGCATACATCACTTTGAATTAACTATAAAAAAAAACATCCTAAACACATGTTGTTGTAATAATTACCTGAAACATGGTGAAATATGAACTGACATGTTCTTGTGTCTCTTCTCAAAACGATTGTACTTCTTTACAAAGTGTAAATAATCCCGACGGATAACAATAGTACGTTGCATTTTCATTTTTCGTACAACACCAGTTAAGATACGGCCACGGATTCTAGCGTTTCCTGTGAATGGGCATTTCTTATCGATGTAAGTGCCATCAATAGCCTGTAATCATATCGAGAATATCATTGAAATATGTCTAATAACCAATTGAATTATAAGTTAGCATAGTGTTTAAAGCTAAAGAAGATATTGATATCCTGGTCACCAATGATTGTATCTATAATAAGTACTAGAGTATTCCTTCTACCCAAAATATACCTTACAATTAATGTTAATGATTGATTTAGTGAAATGTTATTCTAACGGTTACAAAGATAAGAAGACAGAAACATAGATTCCCCCAGATTAATTATCAACGAGTAAATAATAGAAAAATTGCAGAAGTCTCTTCCGAGTCCAGAAGGTCCGACTTGAACTGCTTAAATACCTCACGGGGCGTTTTGAAGCCTAATCCAATATCACGGCTAGTGCGAAGCAACGACTTCTTCTTTTGTCCTGGTTTTGCCTTACGGTTAAGGTTAACACCGAATTGTTTTTGGAATGCACGCTCGTTCTTAAAACCAGAGAAAAACAAAATTTTAGTAACACTGTTCTAAATATTTACCTCTCGTGGGGTCTTAAAACCCAATCCAATTTCACGGTGATGCCGAAGCTTCCGGCGACCGGGTAAGTTCTTCTTGCGAACAACGGCAATTGAAACTTGCTTTTGGAATGCGCGTTCCGTCTACAAAATTTCAATAGAATTAGAATCTGGTGAGGTTTCACAGAACTCACAAAAAGCCAGTCTGAGAGAATGAGGTTAGGGTCCAGCGTGGACCGCTAACTCAACTCCCTTTGGACAGCATCAAGTGCACTGAATCTTTTGCGCCACTTTGGTAATCAGATAAATTTAAAATTATGTCATGCTTATCGTCATTTTTGTGTCAGCAGACCGTCATGATTTCTATCATCACTTTACCGGAATGGATCTATTCCATTCGCAAGTAACCACACGTGGACGGCACAAAATTCAGAGACCCATTACTGGGAATCTATTGGATGCACACAGATAATTTCACTTTCAGGCTATTATGTGATCCATTCACTCACAAACTCATTACCGATTTACTTATATTTCGCGAAGAATTACTAAAAAATTTAATAAAAATTAGCGATAAATAAAATTTACGTACCTGATCGGCCATGTTGATTTTGAAAAGAAAGAAACGTCAATTGAATATTTAACGTCAAGATTGTGTCGTTCGAATACACAAGCAGAATGCCATATGGCTATAATTTTTGCTGCGGCAACAGTGCGGCAATATTTAGGTAAATCTACTGGTATAAATAAATGATATCTTATAATAAAAATCGTTGCATTTACTACCTCTTCTGTAATATCGTACCTACATATTTGTTACTGATTAATTCTCTATTACAACTATTGTAAATATTCCGCTAACTTTTGGAAGTTGAGTGCTGCCAAGACACATACCATGCCGCAAAACATTGTTCGAAGAATTGAAGGGGAGCAATATGTCAGAACCCGGTTCTATCATTTCGACACGTTTGTATCATTTCGACACGATTGACGACAGAAGGTACAAGCTGTTTTTATCAATTTAATTTTATCTAATTAATTTCGTAACTTGTATTATTATTGAAATAGCACCTTATTGAAAGTGTTTGTAACTAGGAAATCTATATCAGAGTAATTAGGATTTAAGTAATCTGAATAACATGATTGCCAGTTTGTGATGAATATTTTTTGAGGTTGGAAACTGTACGGGGCATAGGTAGTACGAAAACTCTTGTTAAAATACCAAAAATTTATCATAAGCCGTACTAAGAGAAGAAATTCCTCGGCAACAGTGATATATTTTTTTTTTAGAAAAAAAGTTATGAACACAAACTGAGAAGAAAATAGGTTTAATTCTTGTGAAAATATGCTAATTGTGTAGGATAAAACTAAATCATTGGGTAATATATAGAATGAGTACATCAGTGGCGACTCCAGCATATTGGAAAATCTGGGAACGTAATGGAAAAAGTGAATTGTAAGTAAAAACTCACATTGCAAATGCCGATTAGAATGGTTGCTTCAAATCGTGCATAAAACAATTATATTATATTCAGAACATAGTCACATTATCCCGCGCTGTTTTCAATTGTTGCGTACCCCATTGGGCCAATAATTTGATTGTTTTCTATTGCAGTGCAAGGTACATCAAACTAAACACCAAGGAAAATGGCACCCCTTTCATACTCAAAGATGGGAACCTGAAGAATCCAGTTTTTCGCACCATCTACGAGCTCTTGACGCTTGGCGTTCGCTCAACTTTGAAGAAGGATTTTGTGATTTCACTTGTTTCGGAAGTTGCGGTACTTGATTCAAACGCTTATTCATACTTCATAATATCTAATTTTATGAATAATATAAATTCCAGTCACTTCATCCTGACTTTCCATCTATGGTCTTGGACGTAATCAGTATTATCGATGCTGAAACTTTGATATCTGCTTCTGATGGTTTACAAGATGAACGCTTTGTTTTCTCTCAAATAGTCAAAGACCTGGAAAAGGTACTGACTGAAAAAATGCTTAAGGAACGACTGGAAATCGATACATTGCAAGATGTTGGGACAATACAAAATAGAACTTTTTATACAAAGTTTATCAAAGTTAAGACTAAGTTATAGTAAGTGAAATATTTAAATATCATTCCATGATCAATTCCATAACATAAAACTCCTTACTTTTAGCTACAAACAACGACGTTTCAATTTGTTTCGGGAAGAAAGTGAAGGTTACGCAAAGCTAATCACTGAATTGAATCCCGAAGTTACGAAACACTTGTCTACTAATAATGTGTTGGATATAGTGAAATCCTTAATTGGTAAGTGATATATTGGCTCATACCTTCAGTGTGTTATTATACAATGTCATTTGTGTCGTAGGTTGTTTTAATTTAGATCCAAATCGTGTGCTAGATGTAATCCTGGAGTCTTTTGAAGCTAGACCTCAACATCATAAGTTCTTTATACCTTTAATTCAGAACTATATGCCAATAGGTAGTATCATTTGTGAAGTTTTGGGGTATAAGTTTCGCAATTACTCCGATCGAAGTGCACCAATATCACTCTATACAATAACTGCGATGCTCTTACAAGCACACGTAATTGAACTGAACGACATGTATTCATGGTTAAGTCCTGTTGATGATTCAATTTTAACGGATTGGGAGTTTGAGCTAAACGAAGCACATGAATTTGTTAGAAAATTAAATGTTATATCGACCAATAAGGACAAAGAAACTGATGTTGTTGAAGAACGTATTGATATTTACACAACCAAATATCCGACGAATCAAAAATGGAATCTGTGTGAGGCCTTATTGAAAGTGGGTGATTGGAGTACAGCCCAAAAATTAATTAAGAAACTACCAGAATATTCTGTATTGGTCCATGAATCGATTGCATGTGCTTTGGCAAGATTAGTTCATTTGGTAATTGAACCTGTTTATATGGAAAAATTTAATTTGGCTGGCAAAGGAAAGACTAAATGTGAGTTGGCGTATTCGTTATCAAACACAGTGAAGAAGGTGGGTCAAAACGTTTATCATTCGAAAATTGGTTATTATTATAATAATACTAAAATTACAGGCGCATACACTTAATGATTTGCGTACTGAAGCATTTCCAATGGTTATGACTCTAGGACCATCATTACATTTTGATTCAGTGTTATTATTTAAATTACTGCGTTTAATGCGGTCAGCTTTAAGTGAATATAATTTTGATACGTGTAATGTACCAACAGCTGGCTCAGAAATGGAATCATTATATTATGATATCCTTAGCGTATTGGATACTGCTATATTACCAGCATTGTCTTATATGGATTGCAATTGTTGTGTAGCGGAAGAAATATGGTCAATTATTAAATTTTTCCCATATCATTTTAGGTAAGGGTTGTGATATTCTCATCGTAATATGTTATAAGAGTATTCATATTGCTTACTTGTATTACAGGTATAGTTTATATGCCAGATGGAAAAATGATACTTATCAGATCCATCCAAATTTAATAAGAAGACGTGGTTCTGCACAAAAACAAATTAAATCATTAATGAAACGCGTTAGTAAAGAGAACGTGAAACCGGTTGGACGATTAATAGGAAAGTTGAGTCACTGCTCCCCTGGATTCTTATTTGATTATGTGAGATAGAAAACCTTTATATTTTCAATTAGATATTCTAATACTTTTGTTTTCAGATTCTATTACAAATTCAAATTTATGATAATTTGATTGGACCCGTTGTTGACTCCTTGAAATATTTAACATCGCTGTCTTATGATGTACTCGGTTACTGTTTAATTGAGTCATTAGCACAAGCTGATAGGGATCGGTTTAAGCATGATGGTACATCCTTATCAATGTGGTTACAGAGTTTAGCAAATTTCTGTGGAGCAATCTTCAAGAAATACAATATTGAATTAAGTGGTTTACTTCAATATGTTGCCAATCAGTTAAAATCACACAAAAGTCTTGATTTATTGATATTGAAAGAAGTGGTACAGAAAATGGCTGGAATTGAAGCTGCCGAAGAAATGACTATCGAACAATTAAATGCCATGGCTGGTGGTGAATTACTTCGTAGTGAGGTATTATTAATTTACACTTTAAATTTATGTTTGTTTTAGTTTGTTAACAATTCGTTTGTTTATATGATTTGTAGGCAGGGTATTTCAGTCAAGTGAGAAACACAAAAAAATCATCATTCCGTCTTAAGGAAGCATTGGCCAATAATGACTTAGCTGTTACGTTGTGTTTATTAATTGCTCAACAAAAACACTGTGTTATTTACCGTGAAACAGCACGAAGTCATTTAAAATTAGTTGGAAAACTGTATGATCAATGTCAAGACACACTCGTACAGTTTGGCACTTTTCTTGGATCTACATACTCAGTTGAGGAATATGTTGAACGGCTTCCATCAATACATAATATGTTGCAAGAATATCATATTCATGCGGATGTTGCATTCTTCTTAGCACGTCCAATGTTTTTACATCAAATCAATGTATGTATTGATCATAATACAATATTGCAATTAATAACATTAATTTATTTTAGCAAAAATATGATCAATTGCGTAAAAGTGATCCAAACTTCAAGAAATTAACAACCATTCAAAAACAAGAGAAGTATTTGGAAGCGACCGATGCGATTATTGCACCAATTGTACAATCAGTTCGTCCGTTACATCCACCGAAAATCTGGGAAGATATTAGTCCTCAGTTTCTTGTAACATTTTGGTCTCTGAGTATGTACGATTTGCAAGTTCCTACTGAGAGTTATAACAAGGAAATTGCAAAATTGAAACAACTATCGTTATCAGTGATGGATTCCAAGGAAATGGTATATATTTGTGCTATTATATTAGACATCAGTAGCTGATTTGAAATCGTTACAGAATGCGACAAAGGGAAAGAAAGAACAAGAACGTTACATCGCTCTAATGGATAAATTACAGGATGAAAAGAAAAAACAACAGGAACATGTGGATAAAATTATGCATCGATTGAACCAAGAAAAAGATTCGTGGTTCCTATCTCGATCTGCTCGATCAGCTAAAAATGAAACAATTACACAATTCCTTCAATTGTGTCTCTTTCCACGGTAGTTATTAAATAAATATTTATATTTATTGAAACTATAATTAATTTTATTTCAGCTGTACATTTACTGCATTGGACGCTGTTTATTGTGCTAAATTTGTTCAAACAATTCATAATTTGAAAACAGCTAATTTTTCAACACTCCTTTGCTATGATCGAGTATGAATATACATACATTATAAATAACATTGCATATGAATATATATCATTAATTTTTTTTAGATTTTCTGTGACATCACTTACTCAGTAACATCGTGTACCGAAAATGAAGCAACCCGTTATGGACGATTTTTGTGTGCGATGCTGGAAACATTAATGCGCTGGCATGGGAGTCAAGCAACGTTTAACAAAGAGTGTGCTAATTATCCAGGATTTGTAACCAAGTTTCGCGTAAGCAATCAATTTTCAGAGGCCAATGATCATGTTGGATATGAGAACTATCGTCATGTATGTCACAAATGGCATTATAAAATCACAAAGGCAATAGTATTTTGTCTCGATTCCAAAGATTATATGCAAATTCGTAATGCATTAATCATATTGAAGCTGATTCTACCTCATTACCCAGTGATTATGAGACTAGCACAAATCATTGAGAAACGAATTGAAAAGGTACGGGAAGAAGAAAAGAATCAACGTCAAGATCTCTTTGTTTTAGCGTCCAGTTATATTGGACAATTAAAATCTAAATCCGATCAAATGATACGTGAACATGATTTCCATCAAGTTAGTGATAAGCCAATTAAAGAAGGTGGTGACGCACAACCAGTAAAATCATTGAACGGTGATTTGAAACAAGGTAAATATTGTTCGATTATTTCATCATCGATGAAAACTCATAACTTAATATGTTACTAATTCCAGATATTAAAAAAGAAGTAAGAGAACGAGGAGAGAAAAAAATCTCATCAAAGTTATCTACAGTTAGTTCGTCGAGTTCACCGTCAACAGCAAAAGATAATGGAGCACCAGTTAAGGAGTCTAGGGAGATTGTATTCAACAACGATACAGTGAAGACATCTAAAGAGCTAAAACGTGAGGAGAAGCAACGTGAGAAGGAAGAGAACGACACTAAAAAACGTGATAAGGAGAAACGCAGGGAGAAGAAGAATCAACAATCTGCATATTATGAATCAGAAAAGTATCATGCGATCGATTCTTATGAACATGAACCAAATGATCGTGACAGGGATTTAAGTTCAGTGTCTAATTCTAGTTGCGGTTCAATTCAACATCACCGGAGCCAAGAGAATAATGCTGAATTCGAGTCGAAAAGTAAGAGTTGAATTAAAATTAACACTATGTTAGTTGATTATTAATGGAATTTCTATATAATTATTAGATGAGGCTAAGCGCAGGAAAATTGATAACAATTCCAAGAAGACAGACGATTTATCGCCAATTTCGATTGAGAGTTCAAAAAAAGAGCGCAGTTCAAAGACACGCGAACGGAAGGAACGAATAACCATCGAAGATGTAGACCTTACACGGAAAGAGAAGAAAATTGGCAGAAAGAGGGTATAACTGATGTTATGATTATTTTTCGTGAACCATCTAAAAATCACTAACAGTTAATTAATTTTCATAAGGACCGGGAAGATGATACGTTCGGAGAACAGAAACGACGCAAAGATGATGATAAAGGTTAATAGTCTTAGTATAAAATATTAGTTTAATTAAAATACGTATTCAGTCAGTGCTAGACGAAATATGAAATGAAAAATTCGTATATAAAATATTTTAGTGAATCACAGTAATGGAGACGACATCGGGAACACTCGAGACAAACGGAATTTCTCGAGGGTAAGTGTTATTCAAAATATTTTGTATATAATAGCGGTTACCTAACTGAACAGCTGTTAAGTTTAGGTATTCCCCAATCGAGTTAATTAGATACGTTAATTTATCGATGTTTTATAATTTTCGTTTTAGGAAAAATCGCCACAATTAAATGCCCGAGATTATCAGGAACGTTCACACGATCGAAACGATAGAGAGAAAACATACAACATGCAAAAATCAACGCGTACTCGTTCATCTAACTATTAAAGAGAAAAACAGATCAACGGTGAGAGACAGTGATGTTTTTATGGCATAAAAAATTAATCATAATAAAACATTGTATCAGAATTGTTTAAAATGCGATGTTTTATTTTATATTTTCTGGAATTTTGGTTAATAATCACATAAAGCTCAAAGTGTTATGGTTCATTGTGATTATTTCAAGTCAATACAAACTACGCGTTGTTCTCGTTTATTGACCAACTGTGAGTCTATGACTTTATGTTAGCTGCTATATTGATAAAAGTGAAAGGAATTGGAGTAGTAAAACCTGATATGATGAAACAACTGCGTACATTAAAAGTGCAAAATTCGTATTTAGTTAAACGGGAAATCCGAATGCTAATTACTGGAATGTACATAAATTAAATTAATTTCGTATTTATTACGACATGAATCGATTAAATCGACATAAATGATGTAGTCGTATGCGAAAAATTAATGATAGCTGTTTTACCAGGTAAGCGAACTGTTGGTGGCGTAGTCGATTGATAAAGAACTAGCCGGTTTTTCGTTGAACATATGTACCTATTCACTGGTATACCTTTCGTTTTGGGCGTAAGACAGAAGTAAGCACAACAGACATTGGTAAGATAAAATAAAACTGATTGTGTGATAATAAGGAAATCAATGGTACACCTGTAAATCATGTATTCAGTGTTTCTGAACACTCATGTTGATTAGAGTTTTACATGAGTTAATGTAGTGATTTATATGAAATCACATTATCATTTTTTTTTTTTTTTTAATTTTATTTCGATTGTGGGAGCATGTGAAACATTAATTCAACATGGAACG
Source organism: Coboldia fuscipes (assembly GCA_001014335.1). Lineage (NCBI taxonomy): Eukaryota > Metazoa > Arthropoda > Insecta > Diptera > Scatopsidae > Coboldia > Coboldia fuscipes. Next base: position 10,824 of record JXOR01000412.1, read on the forward strand.
TGACACACTTTATTACAACATTAAATTTTTGCGTATTTGCTTTGTGAACCAATTCTGTCGGTCACTTTTATAAAAATTTTGTATATTAAAAATTTATAAACATCGATTAAGACACATTAATTTATGAACGAAAAATTTTGTTATGTTTCATTGATAACAAAAACGACGACACAATTTATTTCAGTTGATTGTGTCTAATAATATTTCTGAAGTGGCTGATTATAAAAGTAAGAGTGTGGACTCAGAGGAAAGCGTCTAATGTCTAATATCTTCCGAATTAAAATTTGATAGGCACAATAGATTTTAAGTGAATATTGCTCCAATATTTGATCCAAAAAATTATTAATTGACTTTAATCTAATAAAAACATTGAATTGTAATGAAACTGTTACGATGAATATCTTTTAAGTGGACGGTACTAATGAACAAGACATTTATTTGACAATAAACGTGGACGAATTATATGAATTTATTCTTTATACATTCAATTGTTTCAGAAAATATTGAATGGACATTATAAAATTGTTTGTAATTCGTGTCCAATAAATGGAAGACACAATTACTGACAATTGAATTTGATTATAATCAGTATACATGGTGTCATAAAATCCAAACATCACCTGTATGGTTTCCGTCCACTTAATGCCGGCATTTTTATTACAGCTCAACTGTTTCATTGAATATTCATGTAATTTCAACAACTAAATGTTCATTTAAACAAATTCATTTTATTTTTAGTTTCATGTTTTTATTTTTAGGAGAACCTGTAGAATTAGCATCGACTGTAAATAGATTTGATAAATTAAATTTTCGGTTTTTTTGGTTTAAAATCAAACGCCCGGTTGTAAGTCATAATGAATATTGAGTTAGAAACACCAATATTTATTAAATAGAAAAACCGTCCTAATCTTTTTGGCAACAATTGAAAAACATGGAAAATCACCATGTTGTTACTTTCAAATGGTATTTCGGTATAATATTTTATTATTTTGTAAAATTCAAAAACAATACCTCAAAACTCAAACAGAATTTCTTGTTTATCGTTATTCGTTATACCAAATTGCTTATAAACAACAATATCTTTCTCAAATAATATCATCTATTGAGTCGTATTTGAGGCAGCAGCTACTTAATATTTTATCGTTATTCTTATCAATTCCAGTGTAATGTACTTTATTACACATGAATTATATCTGTATGATTCCCAGTTCATATAAACTTTCCTATAACAACATAACTAATTCTATTCAGTTTTATTTGAATATTCAATGTTATTTTTATGGGTTTCCTATTTAATTTTTTTTTTCTTGTTGTAAATGCCGTTAACCATGTAATGAGAATTAAATATAAAATAATTATATTGAATTTGTATATAAACTATATTGAATTCATTGGATTCAATGAGAATCAAGATATATTACTCTCCCGTCCTGTGTGCGCATATCCAGTATATTATCGAACCGGTGGCAATGCACTTTAGTCTATTCGGTATCCACTGTGCATTCGAGGCCATCAAGTGTATGTGTGTTTTAATAATTTCGAGGACGTTTTATCTAGAATTAAATAAAACTGAATTGAATATATTTATTTTGTTGTCACACCATTATTAACTAAAATATCTCTTTCTTATTTGTAATAAAATAATAATATTATTTTGGTATCATTCTGGTGTTTTATAATATTTAAAATACAGTGTTTAGCCATCAAGAATACTAACAACAGTTATCACGTAACAATCGAGTGTTCATTGTAGTCAACTTTTTTTTTTTATTATATTTGTGGTCTTTAAAGGTGATCCAACAAACCCACTATCTAGTAAGTGGATGTTTCAACTAAATAGATAGTCCACAAAGTATTCAATTCTAAATGAGAATATTCAGAACGTTTATATCATAGGATAAACTAGTGGTTCCATATTGTGTGATAGAAAATAAATTATACGTGTTGGTTCAAACAAAAAAAAAATATTTTTTTTTTCTTTTCCCAAGAAGTGCCAAAAGCAGATCGAATTTACAGAAAAGTCTATCAATTGGAGAACAACGAAATATAAAACATCTTTTTTTTTTTGTCATTTGGCGTTCAACAGAAAGAGAATCTTTATTACGCTAAAGTAAAAATTGAATTTAAAAAAGAAAAAAAAAACGTAAGCAAAAGCAAGAAAATTTCAGTGTGATAATTATTCATTGTCCTTTCTCATTGAACCATAATTATCTTTATGACCATGATTTGTCTTGATAATTTTATCGATTTAATTTGAATTAAATTATTAATTACTTAGCATTCAAATTAATAAGATGTGAAATAAGAATACGAAAAAAAAAAAGGTTCAGTTAATGACGAACTTTATAAAATAGGTTGCACCGATAACCGATACATTCAAGGATAGAAATTTTGCGATGCAAACGTTAAATGGCATTGTTATTATAAGATCCATGATATGACTTTATCATTGGTTTTGTGGTCATATCGATTTTATAATAAAATTATTACACTCATTTTTAAATTCTTAATGAATATACGACGTATGCAATTGCTGAATAAGGTCTTAATGAATTAATTATTTCAAAATAAATAAATTCCCAATATTAAATTTACGTCATTGAATTATTATCAGATGTTATTACTTTCTTTGACATTCAATAAATTTTGCAAAATAAACAAAAGAATAATAAAAAACATGTAATTTCTCTCACCAGTTCATTCATAGAGGATTGTGGAACATTTTAACTGTAATTCATTTAAATGAATTTTTAATGTACCGCATAATCTTAAGATGATAATGAATATTTTTTTTTTTGTGACGGTCTAGAGTCCGTGATCACCAATTGCGTATTCAATTGAATTTGATGTGTGTCCTCTGCTAGATTCCCATTAATGGTTATGTGAATATTGAACAAATAGAGAAATGGTAAAGACCTGAATCAAATGGTTTTTTTTGCCTTCCCCCAAACAGAGACATCGCATAAGGCCGAATAATTATCGAAATAACTATATGTACACAATAACACTGTATACACAGTGGCCGTATCCAAAAATAATAAAAACAGAGAAGGAAATTTTTATTCTTGTGTGATTTTTCCAACCGGCAAATGAAAATCTGTTTCTTTTATGGCTTGTGCTAGTGCTATATACGAAAATACAAACACGGTCTACCAACAAAAATGCTGTGAGGAAAATTTCTCTCAGCTAAAGGAATATAAATGAATTAACCAGACATCGACATTGATTCATAACGATATAGAATGTGTAGAGCGCGTGGACATTTAAACATTTTCTTCCCACTAATAATTTTCTATAGAGAATTTTTAGTATTGTACTGAATCAATACAAAACCAAAATACAATTATAAAAAGCATTTTTTATCTTACATTCATTCGGTGAGTGAACAACATTGACTCTTGGTGGTATAATTCGTGTACAATAAAACAAACAAAATTTCTGTAATAGAAAGAAAGATGAAAATTTTTATTTTTTTTTGAAAATTGAAAAGAACTCAGTTGAGGTCTTGTAAAGTATTTTTGAGTAGAACGAATAGTGGAGCATTAAATACGAGACAAATGAAACTGAATCTATTTGATTTAAAATAGAGAAAGAGTCAATTAAAATATCCTCTTTATATTTGAGATAAAAAATAAATATTAAATACAATAACATTTTAGTTTTATCTGAACTGTGAAAGAAGTAACAGGCTGAAAAAGAATTTAGGTCACAGTGGTTCCCATTGTATGGTTGATTCAATCATTGATTTGACTGGACGATTTATTCTTCTCTGTGTGAATATAGTGTGTCTGTTTCAAGTGATATCACATTTTTTTTTTGGTGTTAAATCTAATTGAGATTGATAATTTTTTTTGATTTTGGGGAATAAAGGGAAAGAGATTAAAGTCATTTTGGTTGAATAGAGATAAAGTAACGTTAAATTATTCAAAATTAGCATCATTTGATAGTTATTTAGTAAGTATTAATATCATGTGGTAACAATTGAAGAAGATAGTTTCAGTTTAGTCTATTTGAGCATTTTTTTTTTTGTGGCTAAATCCTAATGCGTACAATTCAGAGTTCTCTGGGTTTTTAATTTTTTTTTTTTTGGACAACGAAAGCACTTTTAACGCGTCAGTATTCATTTAAACTGATTTATTGAATAACGACTACTATCCGTTTTCCTAAGTATCATCATGTTGAGGGTGATAATTCATATTAATTACACTAAATATTCAATTTCCTATCCCAATAAACTACGTTTTTGACTATAACTGTTTCAATTATTTCTTTATTAATTTTTTGTACTTACAATTTAAAATTCTTTGATATCAGTCATACGGTGAGATTAACATAATCAGCCAGTGCATGCGTGTAAACCTCCTCTTGATACGTTAATGTTTTCATGTTAAACCGATGACCGAAGCAAAAATTATTATATACAGATACAAGAGCAAAAAAAAAAAAAGAAAATGTGTATTAAGAAGTTTCAGAATAATTAAGAAAAAAAAAAATCGCGCGCGACTCGTCGGAGTGAAAATATTAAGGTGATTGGGCTAATCGAAGTATAAATACGTGAATTCCACTAATGTGGTAGCTTGTATAGACACATATCAATGTATCAGTTGTATTATTCTACACGCGTGATATATAAACGACTGATTATTATTATGTATTTAAAAAACCTCATTACTACATAAGAGTTGAGGGAAAGAAAAATAGAGTGAAAAATTGTTCATAAATCATTTTCATTTCTAAAGAGAACCGAACAAGACGTACAGTTTTAAAACAAGAGACTACTATCATTTTTATTTCAAATAAAAGAATTAATTCATCAGTAAATTACAATTATTTTAAGTGAATTTTATTAAGTTTTTGTTTTTAATTTATAAATTATTTTAGTTTAAATATTTAATTGTCCTACAATTTTATTTAAAAATATATAACTAGATAAGTGAGATTTATATCAGTTAAAAACTGAGTGATATTTTTATTAGGTAAAATATTTAATATTTTATTTATTTAATTCATTTTTATTGGGGGATTGCATTCAAACGAAGATATAAAATAGAAAGTGTGGTAGTTAATAACTGAGATTACTGAGTGATCTACATGGAAATGTGAAATTCCAATCGACTGCAACGTTGCAATTTTAAGAATTCTAAAAATATTCAAAGAAATAATTAAATATTTTAAACGATTTATGTTCAACTGGTGTTCATTTGATAAGTTTTATTCTCCTGCATTAGAGAATAATCATAAATAAACGTGAGATTCAGATGTCGTCAAATCATTTTCATTGAATTTAAATAAAATTTAAATTGGATAAGGGCATTCGGATGCAATAATTCAAGAGTGAGATTCATAGAAATCTTCATGCTGGCGCTAATCAATCGTCACTCAAGAAACACAAGGAATTCCCGTGATAATCGAATGTCTGGTTCATTAAAGACGGAAAAAATAAAAGTGCATGAATTTCTGATATCTACATACGTAGAGTTTTGTAATAATCAATTGTTACGTTCATTTCTCTTTCAATGGGAATCGCGATTTGTACTGTATATGATTTGATTCTTTTTTTTTTTTGAAATGATTCATAACGAAGACAAACATTCTGATAATTTTTATTCACATTAATTTTCTGTTATTGTTGATAATTTCATGTTAATTCCCTTGTTAGAATTGCGTTTATACATTCATTGTACTGAATGTTTTATAATCGCAAGAATACAATAAACATTGCACAGTTATTATCAGTTTTATAAAATTACTGTCGCTTTCATTATTGCCGTGCATTTTTTTCTAATCAGTTTTTAATAATAATCAGTTGCAGTAACAACGTAGTATAACATTTATTAAGGGTATCTCATTTGATAATGTTTAATTCAGTTTGAAAATATAATTTTCCTTTTTAATATTAATAGTGTTGTTTAGCGTATTTAATCCATTATGTGTTATAAAACAGTATAACTTATCTAATGTGAATATTAATATTGCATAAGTTAGACGTATTTATATAAAATGTGATAACCATTTGATAGCTAGAATGCAGTTTAATAAATAAACATAATTTATTTATAGTTGCTTAATTAATTGACCGTATCATACATTAAAGTGTTCATTATGAGTTAAAGCTTTATGAAATTGCAATTATTATTGAAACTTGTTGGGCATATGCAATAGTTAATCACTCCGATCGTATTCAATACATGAATTCATTAAATTTTATTCGATTCCAGTACCTTTGAGTTCGTTTCATAATTATTTTCTTGAAAGGTTGAAAGTCTTTTAATAATTTCCTTTCTCTATTGAATCTTTACAGGTCACCGGTGGTGTTCAATATTGATCAACATTAAATAATTTCAACTTTAATTGATAGTCGAATTATAAATAAAATATCCAAAATGAGTCTAAGAATTATTGGTAATTTGTTGCGTAACGATGTTAAGTGTGGCAATAAATTGTTCACAGTATCAACAATGATGTTTAGTACATCATCAAGACGTGGAACTAAAATGCTTGAAAATGTTCCAAATTTTTATATTGATAAATCAATATTACGTAAATATCAAAAATTAGAATATGATAGTAATAAGGTACAAGCCACTTATGTGTGGATTGATGGTACCGGTGAACAAGTACGTAGTAAAGATCGAATTTTAACTAAAATACCAAAATCATTGAATGATATACCAGAATGGAGTTATGATGGTAGCTCAACTTATCAAGCAGTTGGTGAAAATTCTGATACAACATTAGTTCCACGTGCAATCTATAAGAATCCGTTCAAACAAAACCAATATGATATTATTGTTATGTGTGATACATATAAACCAGATGGTACACCACAAGGTACCAATCATCGTGCATTAATGGCAAAAAATATGGATAGTGTAATGAAAGAGGAACCATGGTTTGGTATTGAACAAGAATACACTTTATTGGATTTCAATGGACGTCCATTTGGTTGGCCTGAATGTGGTTATCCAGGACCACAAGGTCCATATTATTGTGGTGTAGGTGCAAATAATGTGTATGCCCGTGATTTAATTGAAGCTCATGCTTATGCCTGTTTATATGCTGGTATTGAATTTGGTGGTACAAATGCTGAGGTGATGCCATCCCAATGGGAATATCAAGTTGGTCCATCCCTTGGTATGAAATGTGCTGATGATTTGTGGGTGTCACGTTTCATTTTATGGCGTTTAGCTGAAGAATATGGTTTGGTTGTAACATTCCATCCAAAACCAGTTCAAGGTCAATGGAATGGTGCTGGTGCACACACCAATTTTTCAACGGAACCAATGCGTCGTGAAGGTGGTCTTGATGTGATTAAAGCAGCAATTGAAAAACTGGCCCAGAAACAAGAGAAACATATAATGGCTTATGATCCAAAACAAGGTAAGGAACATGAATTTAAATGATTGAATATGGACGATTAATGAAAATAACTTTTGTTTTATTTCTTTGTTTCATTTATCTTTTAGGTGAATACAACAAAGAACGTTTAACTGGTCGTTTAGAGACATCATCAATTGAAAAATTCTCATGGGGTATTGCTGATCGTGGTGTTAGTGTACGTGTACCACGTCAAGTAGCTGAAGCAGGAAAAGGTTTCTTTGAGGACCGTCGACCGGCCTCGAATTGTGATCCATATGCTGTATGTAATGCCATTATTGAAACAACGCTGTTGGATAAATAGATAAAAAATTTATATTGTAAAATTGGAGTTAACGGGCGGGAAAAAATTATGAAGAAAGATAAAACATCGATGGAAAAGAGTCTCTGTGCATGAAAAAATTATTTATATGGACACAAAATAAGTAAAAAGAAATCAATGAATATGGAATATATCGTCCACCGTAATAATAAATGTTTTATCTTTTCCAATCAACTAAAATAATGTTTCTTATATATCAATAATCTACATACAGTTAAATATTATATCATAATTTTTATTTTTCTTTTCTTTCCTTTAATTAATTAATTTACATACTATGTACATATTAAGATTTATTTTTATAAAGAACTGAGAAATGTAATACACAAAATAATACTTTATGGGATATAAACAAGAGATACAAATAATTAAAGTTATGTTAATGTTATAAATGAAAACAAACAACATGTTTTAGTTTATTAATTTAATTCAAATGGGAGACAAAATATATTGGAATTTCTTATCATTTTCTATGTATGGTGAAGTGCATATCGTTACTCTGTGACATTGGTTTACTAAAAAAAATCACTTAATAATACTGGGATTTATAGATTCAACGAAATAGGCTTTTAACTTATCCACTTGTATACTATACAATGAGTTTAATAAAATGAATATTAAAATTAAAAATTATCGAATAATCATCATATTAAATAACATATTTGTGATTGATGTACAATATACTTGATGTGTTGATGAGTAATTTAATCGAATTTTAAGAAAAATTTAACAAAACAAAATAAACTTTTAATGTTACCACTTAAATATTCTTTAGAACCAAATCTAGTTTGTGTTCAATATTATGAAATGCCATGAAAATAATAAAAAAAAAATATAAACAAGAAATTTATTGCTATTAGATTAATGGTATTTAGGCAATTAACTACAAATAAGATATTAAAGTTTATTGATGAAGAAAAACAAAAACAAGTTTTTCATGTTATCATTGGTCATCTTCTCGAACAACATACATTGTAAATAATATTTATTTCTATTTTACAGATTCCATAATAATGTTTTTCATCTTCACTTTTGGGTTTAACAGAAAGAAACACACATAATTCTCTTGATCATAAACAACAAAATATTTTGTTATTGAAATAAATGCGATTGTGAAAGAAAATTTAGTGACGTGATCAACATGATTCAAGACGTAGGTGGTATGAAGTCACTTAGCTATGCTGATAGCAACTAATCTTGAGTGGGTCATTATTTAATGGATTTTTCCTTCAATGGAATATATTTATTATCAAAACAATTACTCTCCTGGTGAGTAAATATTCTCAATGACAGTGATAACGTGTTACTACAAATATAATTAGTTTTACTCTCTCTCTCTGCTTGAAAGACTGTTTAATAAATCATTAGCAAATATAACTGGCACACGGATTTAAACGTTGATAAAAGACGGATTTAATAAATGATCCACAAATGAATGATTAAATACTTGACTGGTCTTATCGAATTAAATGGGAAAGAGCTGTAGTCATTCATATTGTATTTTTCGTTACGATCATTTCAAGTGAATACATTTTTAATATTAAATTTATTATGAGTTAAGAAACACTTTAATATTTAATGAGAAAATATTTACTTTACTTCAAAATGTGAATTCAATAAATTAATAAATTAGAGATTAATCAGTCTTATCGATCACTCTGGATGGAAAGGTGTGAACAAGGAATTTCGAAGCGTAATATCTCTATTCGATTACATTTAAGATTAGGATATGTTATCTCCATATTCTCCAGTATCTATTGCCTTGTCTCTTTCTACGTTTTGGATCCAAACTACAATGCCAGTTGCATTCACAATTAAATGAAACATTCTATTCCAATGGCAGAGATTATATATTTCATTCAGTTGCTCTTAACTTATTGAATTGAGTTCTGAATGTAAATAGCTTAATTTATTACCTAGAAGAAATTACAATTTTAAGTTAATGATTGACAGTAACAATTTCATGATAATTTTTATTATCGCTTGTAATCTTGATTTTTTTAAAATTCTATTTGAGATCTAACAAATACCAATGTAAATATGTAAATCCCTGAATTTCTCTGGATGTCATTGATATTTGATTTAAACCTCATACTATGGATAAAGAAACAAAGTTTAATTCTTTCTATTTACTTTGCTATCGACTGTCTATTAATATCAACTCGTTGTTTATTAAATATTCTTCAACAATACATACCTCGAATGTGACTCAAAATGTTTAATAACCTTCCTTGTATCAGTTTACGTTGTTGTTTAATAAGTTTAATTCAAAGAGAGTTAATTACATATTTTAAAAGTGTTCCATAACTGTTGTAGACATTGAAATATGAGAAAGAAATTTATTTTCATGTGTGCATTCGCTTTTGTTTTCAGCCGGTGTTTGTATTTTTCAGTATGATGTGGGAGCTCTTCAATATGAATTGAATACGCGTAATACATAATTCGTTGAACATTCACTGTAATCACATCAGCATCCAACAAGGGATTACGTCAGATCAATGACCCATTACGATTTTGATGTCTTGACCTTATTTCTGATTTTTTTGTTCGTTTCATTCTGCCAGTTTTCATCATTTTAATGGAAGAGTAATATGCATTCACTTATTTATAAACTAGAAAATTTTGTATTGTATTGATACCGTTTGCCCTTCATCATTGAAATTATATGGCTGAAGTTTAATCACATTTATATCCACTATTAACCACGAACACGATTACAGTAAATAAACAATATGAAGAGTATAAATTGTATAAATATTAATCTCAAGGAGTCATTCATTATTAAATTGTTCTTACAAGTAAATAAGCTTTAGGTGGAAAATTTTTTATGGGAGCTAATCAATTTCTAGATATGACGACTTAGTCTTGCTGTTGTTGTAAGCTAATCGATTGATTATTTTTCAATATCTAATGTAGTCTGTATATAAAGAAAGACTTATGTACGATTTACAAATTTAATATATTCTTTAATATCTCATTTAACTCAAATACAATTAATGATTATCTTACTTAATGTACTTATCCATAAATTTCTTATGAAACTCGGAACGTAACGAATCGTTTATGAATTGGCTACCTTTTCTTTCTGGTTCAGAACGTGCACAATTCTTGAATACAACGTCATCGTCCCAACGTCGTTTTATTCTCATATCACCCTTTGAACCGTTACTATAATTCAATAGCGGGTTACCTGATAATATATTTTCCATACGAATACGTTCATCTTCTTGTTTTTTTGTTGCCTCTTCTTTTTGTTGTTCAACTTGTCGTTCCTTTTTAATCTTATTTAATTCTTCAAGCAATGCCGCAGTATCGTCGTCTGAGTCATCGTCATCCGATGAGCTATCATTGTCCAGGGGATCGTCCGCATCTAAATTTACGGGTGCTGATTGATCTAGTTTCGGTCGCTTGCTGCTACTACTACTACTCGATGAGTTTAATTCAATAGCTTTTCTTACATTGGCTGGTATTTGTTTGCTGCCTTTTAATTCACGCTCTTCCAATTCTTTACGGAAATCACGACTGCGGAGCTCGTCGCTGGTACCTTGACCAGACTCTCTGTAATAAATAATACACAGTTATCACGATGTTACATATTTTCTTTACTTTTATGATGTTACCTGTATTTCAATTTAGTGTGTCCTGGTAAATCTCGGCTGGAATATTGTTTAGATAAAGCGCTGAGATCCTTTTCTCCTCGACCAGTACCACCACGAGCTGGATCAAATGTTGGACGTGCAGCGGTAGTCATACTTCACTATATTTATATTTGTTAACCAATGTAGACGATTATTGAGTGAACAAATATCACTTTAAGCTTTGAATTTAATTAAATTATCCCAATTATCCTTCCTCAATTGAATCAATAAAAAATGTTCAACAACACTCACTATGCAGCAGAATCAAAACAATCTATTACTTCGAATTTCGATATTCGAATGAAAATGACAGTAATCGTTCTACAGTTACACCTCTCTTAGTCGGATTTCAGTAAGACTGTCAAACTTTATATGCAAAGAGGGATTCAATTCAATTCAATATAAAACTTATTGATGGAACCTCAGAATTTTTCCAACTTAGAGAATATTCCTACTTAGAGAGGGAGAGGTTTAGCCGTATAATTGTGGTTCGATTTCATGCATTTGTCATTGTCAAAAATATCTGACGGATATAAGTTAAAAACACAGTGCAAAAGAACATTTTTTTTTATCAAATCTCTCCTCTTGTTGCAACTGTTAATTAACTAAATATGTATAGTGTTCAAGTTAAATTAGAATTAGAAATGAACTGAATCAAGTGTAGTTGAGTTTCAGTGATCCGATGTAGAATTAAGGTAAACAAAAGAATTTTGGTCACAAGATTTTTTTTCCGAGGGGTTGGTTTCTTGTTCATTCTCTCGCAGGCTGCCTTTGACCGGCAGGCGTAGTCTCTCTTGTATATACTTTGCATATCGTTTGGTACATAGAACAGCACCATGATTAAATAATTCACATTTAATTAATGTAAATCACAATACCAGACTGTTGAGAGTCACGCAACCATATGAAAAAAAAGTGATTATATTGATCAGATGGTTGTCCCTTGGGCTGAAGATTCAATGGACTGGTATTCAAGACCTGGATAATTTGTCCAGCAGTGCAACAAATGTTAATATTTTATTTGTTTTTCCATTATGATTATTCGCTAATGGTTTAAACTCTTTGGAGAATAACAAGCCTATAATAATCATTTTGTTTTTACGCTTAATTTAATGCAACTAATTCTTTTCGGCTGATTAGTAATCGGTGTGTTTAGTCAGAATTAAGAGACACTTTGGATTTTCTTATCTGCATTTAGATTTCATAAAAATTGAATTTTTGATAAATTATGGTTTATTCATAAGTGAGTGTCTTTCAGTATATTTTTTTACTGTGATCAATATCGGTATGCTAAGTAGAAAACGTGAGATGCCATTTATGTATGTTTGTCGGTTTGTCATAAAAGTATCATCATAATAATTGTGTGGATAATAAAATTTTGTATGCTTTATATATTTTATTTTGATTCACCGTACTTGGGATGATGAACCAAATATGGTAACCCATTGAATACCACAACAATTTTGTTGATTTACAAAATAAAATAAAAAAAAATTATAACTTAGATCATAACTGTGTCAATTTGCTAAATGAATTGAATATGTATAGATTCATATTGAATTGAATTAAAACTTTTTCTCCTAAAGGTAGCAGGTAAAACCGTTTAACTATCCAATTAATAATTTAGCAAAAATTCGGTATACAATTCGGTATATAATTTATAGTGTCAGATGTTCCATATAAAGGACTGGTCGATTATTTATATCCAATATTTAACATTGTTTCTTATCGGTTTGTAAAGGTAACATAAACATCAGTTTATTTGCATATTGTGAGAACAGTTAAAACATTTGGTATTGGAGACTCGTATATAAATAGCATTGAAATTGTTGTTTATTATCGGTTAAAACCGTAACCGAATTTAATGTTTCATTGAATTAAAAAACTAAAAGATAAAATAGAGAATCGATCAGAGAATTTAATTTCTGGCAAAAATACATTATGGATTTTCTAAAAAAAAAAAAAAAAAAAAAAGAAAATTATCATCAAATGGCTGGTTCTTTATTTTTATTTTATTCTTTAAAATCACAAGTCGTATACATACCTGAATGAGCATATTAAATTATTTTTTTTTTTAAAAACAATATCTGTTGTGTAATGGTAAACTGTTTTACGGTATACGATTATGGTTTCTAAACGGTATCGTTTGCTAAAATCACAATAATTTTTCATTTTAGGTGGTTTGTTTTTAATGTGAATTTAATGAGATATAAATTTAATTATCGGCTTCGTTTTATTAAAGAAAATATTTGTTAATATTCATCATTGTGTCGTCACATAATTTAGTTAATTAAAACGATGTGTTCATTTATATATACGATCTAATTTATATCTTGTTTACTATATAATCATATTAATAAATGGTCTCTCATTTGATTATATCATTTCTATTGTTTTGTTTTAGGTACCCAAGAGAAAGAAGAAAGTTGTAAGGAAAAACAATTTAAATTATGGAGTTCTAAACGGAATATTTGATTATAAATTCCTTAAATGAAAGTAGTGCCAAAATAGTGAATTATATCCTATTTTTTATTTGGAACAATATTATAATCAAACAAAACGGAAAAGAATTTGTGGAGCATTTATATATTCAAGAAGAAAAAAAAAACATCAATTCGTCCAAAGTCAATTATTAATTCCTTATCTTTTAGCAAGAATGCTTAATGTAAATTGAGTGCATTTTGTATTTTATTTGTAAAAAAAAAAAGAATTATCCACACGGATTCTCTTTTAAACGTAAAACAAAAATAAATCTAAACTTAAATCGAGTGAATACACGTAAAATAGTAAAACATAAAATAAAATGGGAAATGTGAGTTCATGTTGTTCGGCCGCCTCACCACAGCCCGTCCGTAAACCAGCAAAAGAGGTACCAGTGTTTGAAGAACAACTTCCCGAAGGTGATGTGTCCACAAATAATATACAGCATATATCAGAACGTGAAGAGGCTGATGGTGAAACAGATCCTTCAGTACATCCATCGGCAGCAACAATATTTTTGGAACGTTCAAAAGTTGAAAATGGTATGACACGGAAAAAATCACAACACCAAATTGCACCACAAAGTGGTGGCCTTAAGAAGAGTAGTTCCTGTTCAACAATCTATTTGGATGATAGTACTGTATCACAGCCGAATTTAAAAAATACTGTTAAATGTGTATCACTAGCCATTTATTATCACATTAAGAATCGACAGTCAGAGAGGCGTCTAGACATATTTGATGAAAAATTACATCCGTTAACACGTGATTCAGTGCCAGATGATTATGATCGTCACAATCCAGAGCATAGACAAATATATAAATTTGTACGTACATTATTTAATGCAGCTCAATTAACAGCTGAATGTGCAATCATAACATTAGTATATTTAGAACGTTTATTAACATATGCTGAATTGGATATAGCCGCTTGTAATTGGAAACGAATTGTATTGGGTGCAATTCTATTAGCAAGTAAGGTATGGGATGATCAGGCTGTATGGAATGTTGATTATTGTCAAATATTAAAGGATATAACCGTAGAAGATATGAATGAATTAGAACGGCAGTTTCTTGAACTATTACAATTTAATATAAATGTACCATCATCTGTGTATGCAAAATATTATTTTGATTTACGTACACTGGCTGAAGAGAATGAATTATCATTCCCTACGGAACCGTTATCAAAAGAACGGGCCCAAAAATTGGAAGCAATGTCACGTGTAATGCAGGACAAGGTAACTGCTGAGGCATTAAAAAATGGACTTAAACGTTGGTCATCATTAAGTAATATTAGTCAGGGCTGCCCAAGACGTAGTGTTGCCATATTGTCGTGATTTTATGGACCAATTAACAAGTGTCGATATTTACTTTTTTAAGGAATCTATTATTAATGAAAAGAAAAAACAAATGATTTTTATTTACGATTTATAATATTATTTTTGTCAAGAACGATACACCCTTTTTTAGATGTTGTTTGTTCAAATAATAATTGCGATATAATTGAATCATAATCCATTTGATTGTAACAGTGATTCTTAACATGTAGGTTTTAAATGATATTTAAAATGAAAGTGGTAATTTTGAAAGAAAATCGATAAAGTGAATTACTATCGAATGGTAAATATGAATAAAGTGTGTGAGAGATAGACAATCTACCAAAGTAATATCTAGTATAACAATTTGAATCTGAACTAACGATAAGAGATGAGTGATTGATCAGCATCAAAGTGAAAGTGTAATGAATAGTTAAAGAAAAAGAACACAGCTAAATTATTGTATAACGAATTTAAAATTTAATTATTTGTTTTGAATTATTGCTGTATAAGATAATAATAATTGATTAATTATTTCATTTATTATCAAAAATTTTGTTCTTAAGTCACACTATTTTCATCATTTAATTGTATATAAGGAATTGTATGTAAAGCAATTATTAAACATTTACTATGTACTCTAATATAGAAGCTAAACGGGAAAACAATTTAATTACCAATTAACGTTTCTATAAATGAAAATTTCTTTTATATATTTGTCATTTAATTTAATTTTTGTTCTTTATCGTTTTACGGTATTTCCGTTTGGAGAAGATTTGATTAAAGCTGTGAGAAATTTTAAATATTTTTCTCAATTAAGAAGTCATTACTAGGTAATATTAACAAATCATTATCGATGAAGTGAATGGATTATATGAATAATAAAACAAAAATCCAATTAAATATTTTATGACAAACGTCAGTAGATGAATTAACTAACAACAATCCCATGTTTGGATAAAACTACGCGCGCAATAACGATTTTAGTTAAGGTTCAGTTGAATTGAGACACAGTGTAATTTAGAATTGATATAACAATATTGTTTAGTTAAATGTTACATTGAATTTATTATCATTGAAATTGTATGTATTATTGATTTACATATGGGATTTAGTATTTAACAAAAAGTTTTAAAAATCATTTTAAGATTTATTTCATCCCATTGAATTAACGATATACCCCTAGTATACTGTCGCGTAGATATGAATATTTATGTTTTAATTCCACTATTGATGATAAAAATAAAAATATTTCATAAATAAGTAAATTGTGTTATTTATTCGTTAACTAGAGCAGAAGATGTCTTTACACGGGGAAGACAATATAATTTTCCTTTGGCGTTGAACATCAGTGTTGTGATTTTGGAACATTACCTTCAACTTTTCTTGTCGCCTGTTCCAATTGCATAGGGAAATTAAAGAAATTATTAAATTTTTGGTGAATCTGTTTGCTACTTTTTTATGTTTGCCTGTTCCAATTCTGAAGAAAATTATTTTCTTTTGAAACGAAAAGTTTCATGTTGAGCCGAAACCACAAATTTGTATGGTTCGTGTCTTCGGCATCCGGCGGCTTTGGCTAAAACTGAAACTTTCACAAATGAAATTTTTCACTTTTGTAATTGTAATTAGGGGTGGCCATGTGTGCCTCTGGGTTGGTGAAAAAAATTTACTGAAAAACCAAAAGTTTCAAAATTGTTGATGTTTATCAATGTGTCAATGATCACACTTAAATTTATGAAAGTAATGATTTAATAAATTTCTATATCATTTGATTATGCTCATTGTAAATTATTATTTTATTTAGATATTATCTAATTAGTTTATGTATGGTTTTGTCTTTGTTATAAATTCTAGGAAGAAGAATTACATCAAATTACTGTTATACATTTCCTATTAATTCTAGACTCTAAATGATATTGCAACATCATTGGATGGCAACTGTACATGTTATTTATGCTAATACTTTAATAATTTATTATAATATAATATGTTGCCTCGCGTACACAAATGCAAAACGTATAAAATATATATCATTCTTTTATAGGTTTTATCAATGAGGTATCGCAATTATACCAAAGTAGCAGACATAGAGAGAATTACGCTACATAAATTTAGGAAAGAGATTCTTCAGCATAGCTACCATCTAATACAAATTTAATTACTTTTTATCTATAATGAATTAGTTCCTGATTGCGATTACCACATCTAGCACTTTACTGCGTTATTACTTCGTATTCATTATTACAAAGTCTAAATATATTGATACAATATTCACCATTTTACGTATAAAATATCAGTCACTATTAGTTAAAATTGAATACAATACAACAATTGGCTAATCATATTTAACTAATAATGAATTTAAAAATAATATTAACACAATTATTATGTGCGTCTTTGATCCATATGCTAACATTACAAATTTAATTTATTAAACTGTGCTTGAGTTGTTGGCAGTACCAGTAATGGCACTGTACAATGCCATACTATTGCGATGTGCTGTTAGAGATTCTTCATTCACCGGCAAAAAGCTTTCATCATTTAACAATGTACTTAATTCTGTGCATAATTTTTTATAATTCTCATAGAGAACTGAATGATACTCGTGCTGATCCGATGAAATCATTCGACCGTTTACTTGAAGTGCTGTATTACATATTGAAACAAAATCCCTAAAATAACAATGTTTCATGTTAATATAATTCACGTTAACAAATAGTTATACAAACAATATTTACTTGAATATTTCTTTGAGATCTTCTACTTTACTGGCTGCGTACGTTGGTGTCTTTGATGGATCTAAAAATGCTGATGCATATGCCAAGGGACCAGCATTTACTGCTACCGCGACACTTCCTTGTAATCGCAATTGTAACTTCTTGACGTCAATTGGTGGCATAACGACATCTTCAAGTTCACTGATACGATTTTGCATCTCATCAATTGCCACTTCAATTGGACTTAATTCAATTGCTTCCTGATGTTTGACAGTAATTCGTTTCAACACATATGGGAATGAATAATTTGCTAAAAATAAATTCAATGAGAATAACCGTTTGTTTTTTCCAATTTAAGAGATTTCGTACTTGTTAAGATCGTTTTACGTTTCCACTGGTCTTCAACGTTACCATGAGCACCGTTTCCACACTTAGTAAATGGTGTTTCATACATAAATCGATCAATATCATGATTCTGTTCAAAATCATTTTGTCTCATTTCCAATTCATCCTTACAGAAATATGGAACAACATGCGTGACTTGAATGTAAGCAATCTTTTGATCTAATTTATTAACGTCGACCTAAAAATACGTGATTTAATTAAACTTCATATGAACAAAATTCAATTTTCGTTTAACTTACAGGTGATGAATCTTTAATCATTTGCACCACATCGGTACCAAATTTATCTGAATATTGTTTATACAGCCGTTCTGCTATTTCACTAAGTGATGTTAATTTTGGTTCTTTGTAAACATATTCTACTCCACTGTCTTCTTCGAAATACATCTAAAAAATCACAAGTCAGTTAATATTAAAATCAAATTCATTTTATATAACACCATTTACCTGTCCAAAGAACACTACTCTGTAATAACGTCCGAGCATTCGTTTTCCTGTTCTGTTAACATCTAATACTTTATTATATCCTGTCATTAAGTGCTCATAAGATTGTGATAAACTGAAGTAATCTCGACGATGTTCATAAATTGGTATAATTAAACGGTAGAGTTCTCCAAGGCATTCGTACCGTTCAGCTCGATCTAAGTAATCAGCACATTCCTTCAACTGTTCCAACAACATTTGTTCGGTATACTGAGAATCTTGGCTGCCGCTGTCCAGCTTTAATCCCTTCTCATCACGTGGAATATTTTTAGAGATCTTCTCAAACGATTCAGCACCCCATCGCACAAAACCACTGCCTCGAAGTTTTAAATATTCAGCCATAAGTGCAGCTATATGTAAATTACAACTGGCTGCTTCTGAGAAGTTTCCATTCTGTTCATGATTTCTGGCCATTGTTACCAACCAAGTGTGTCTTAATTCCGGCGTTGAAGCATATGAGTTGGCCAATGAATATTGTAATTCTAATAATCGTTCCGGATCCATATGATGAGCTTGCATTTGTGCCGTTGCCATTAATACAGTACGTACACGCCGCGTTAAGTCTTTTACTTCAGTAGGAAATCCTGTGCCTTTCATCGCTTTATCACTGGTCGCATAATTATTGATAATCGATAGAGATTCTTGAAAACGGGCATTATTCAATCCAATAACATTACCAATCATTTGTGATACAGAAATAATAACTTGTAAATGGACACGTGTTAATCCCTTTCGATTGCTAAATTCAAAATTACTGCGCATCAACAGGTAAAGCACGGCACATGATTCCTGCCTAATTGAAGCTAAACGACTATCACAGCACTTCAATAATTCATAAACTAATTGGCCACACATTGCCGAATTACCTTTGAATAAAGCTGGTGAAAAATGATTAATGAATGCACGTAATGCAGCAAAGACATGCTTTGACATCAATTCAGATTGGCCTAATTGAAGGTAACGTAAATAAACGCGTGCTACCTTTGATAATTGTACATGATCTTTAGCCAATTTATCCTTGAAATTCATTGTATATAATCCAATACAATCGAGAATGATTAAACCAACTTCTGTTGTCATATTTGATTCTTTTAATGCTTGTTGTGCTCTAGCAGTCTCTTCAAAGAGATTTTCCTTTTGTGTATAATTTAACGTTCCCGTTTCCAATATGAACGTCGATTCATTTGGTGCACCAATTCGAGCTGGTAATGTACTTGATTTTGAAGTTTTCACACCAACGGCATTCTTTGCAGTATCATCATTAAGTGACACATTCTTTTTTCCCACGTATCTGAAGTATAGTAAACATAAATCTAGCACAGAAAAGAATGCACTCAATTCAGAATCACGACAATTTTGCCACCATAGAATCAATTGTTCAGAACCAATATGTTTAATGATGAACAAAAAACATATGAGCATATCTTTTGTTTCCTGCATTGTAAATTTATCAGTACGTGGTAATGCAGATGGTTGTGTTACACTGATTGACCGTTGATGGGCAATCGTTTTTAAACCGGTACTGGTACTGATATTATCATTTGCATCAACATTCTTCAATGTACCAGTTGTATCACTTGAAACAATTGTACAATCTGAATTTAATGATGTACTCGATTTACCAATGAAAAACGGTTGACCAGCAATTGCAGCAAAATAATTTGTATCTTTTAAATTCATTGATGCTCTTAATGGACTCTGGGTATGATAATCTAAATGCATTGTGAATCGATTTCTTGATTTTGGTGTACTGGTTGATGAACCACCAATACTTGATGTATTATCTCTAACCAAATGGGATAAATCACGTCCAAACACATAACTACTGCTGCTACTCATATGATGCGTACTAATCGATTCTGTACGATTACGTTCATACCAATTTGAAATACGATTTAAATTTTCTAAAACAATACCCAACCAAGGGATATAAAGCATTGCAATTCTATTCATTTGTCCTGCCAGTTGATACCGATCATCCAAGTCATGTTTAGCTAATACTTCCTTTAAGATCAGTAGAGCTATACGTCGCACAAGAGCGATTTCATTTAGAGCACTCTTCACTTCTTGTAATAGTAGTCCTGCTAAGAAATGATGACGACAAAACTCATCTGATAGTGTAAACTTTTGCATAATTTCTGGTACACGATTCTTTGGTGACATTGAAAATGGTAAATTAATTGGTACATAATGTTCATGTGAACAGATCTCTTGTAGGAAATTAAATTTGAATTCTTGTAGTGTTCTATGATCACCTGGCGAAAAACGATCCATATAGATACGAATCAGTTTAAAAACGAATCCACGATCCATTAATGTTAAACATTTTTTAACAAATAGCGCCAAACTGCGATTTAATGTCTGCGTTTCGATCGGCAAGTCCTTGTTCCGTGAAAATAAGGCTGGAATCAATACTTGAAATAGCGATTCAATACGCACTTCATACTCCTTTGGAAACCGTTCATTTCGATGCATTTTAATTCTTCCTGATGATATTAAATGTTGTGCCATACTCTTCGCAATTATATCAAAGAAAATATTTGAATATTTCATGAATTTGTTAACGATAAGGAAATCCGTATTATTTGGATGTAACAATGTTGGTAAATGATGACACATTTCATCATGGATTGTAGTTTTACCATTTGCACCCGTTTTTGAACGGAATACAAATTTAACGTACGATAAAAGTAATTCCTTGCGATTAGCTTCATCGGCAACTAGATAAATTAAGTTCACCATTAATCGCATTATATTTAATCCAATATCATCGCTTTCAGTGTTCACTAACATCGTAAATAATAAATTAAAGATCGTGGGAAGAAATGAAATAACTGATGATACGGCCATTGCATGTGCTGCCTTTAATATTTTACAAGTTTCAGATTCAGCTGGGATTATAGTCTTTGGGAACTCCAATAAACGTTCGGCGTGTGCAAATAAATTTTGCATATGTTGATCAATTGCCAACACTGTTGAGTCAATTTTTAAATATACTGTGAATATTTGCCGTTGATTATCAATCCATTGTATTTCAGGCCCGGCATACTGCTGAATGAAATAAATGTTAAAGTAAAAGATATAAAAAAGAAAACGGTTAGATGATATTTGTTGTGTGTGTGTCAAGCAAATTAGATTGTATTATTAAAGCCAAAATGATATTGATGATAATTTTGAGTGTTGTGTATCCATGATAAGTCATTTTATTTACTTACACCCTTTCCCAGACCAAGCGGCTGAATTGATAAATAACCATTCGGTAATGAAGCAGCTACAGCTAAACAATGTTCTTCGGTATTCATGCGACCTTTATTCAGTAATGGTAGCCAAGCATAACCAACTGGTGTCTCAAATGAATTTGCATTTTCACGTTTCTTTGTTAGATCACAAGAAACATGATAAAATGAGAACAGCAAGTGGTGTTGACTAGTTAAATGAATTGGCAATTTCATTTTAATTTCCTCATACCAAGTGGGACTAGTGTTATGATGTAGTACTGGACAAGACCATTGAGATAAGAAACGTTTTCTAGCACCAGGTCGCGCATAAATTACCTACAATATGAAAGTGTTGAATATTTCAATTACTCATTTCATTCAAATTCCAAAAAATAAAAATACAAACCTCTAGAGGATGAGAACCATCCAAGTCATTATCCCTTAATTCAACAGTGACGGCAATATTACGTGCACGTGAAAATAATTTCTGACCATCAAAATTTAATGCCAATGGATAAACAAATAAATGATTCACAAATGTCGTATACGGATAAATATCACGTTCCAATGTACCAAGAAACTCAGTCACTTCAAAGGTGGCCTCATTCCTCGGTGGATTTGGAAATGGTTCCAATGGCACCAATGATCTTGTCAAACAATCTAAATGTAACAATAAAAACCGAAATTAAACAATCAAACATTATCATTTGTATCATATTACAACATACTTTCTGGTAGTTCTTTAATAGCCTCAATATTAATCGTTAACCAGCCCGGTATCACAGTCAATTTACTAAATTTATCGGGCTTACGATAATCTGTTAATAATTTAAGGAGCTCATCGTCACGCAGTTTATTTGATTCTTGTCTATAAATAGCTGGAAAATCACTCGTTGTGTCTAAATCACTGCTATACATTCGAAATAATGGACGTGCGGTCCAAGCAAATGGCATACGATAATGGCCAATCTTTTGACAATATGTTCTTACATTCTTATGCAATTTGGCACCCAACTTTGGATCTTTTGCAGCTTTTAAATATGGCTCTGTTGTGTTATTAATACCACCTTGGAGTATCTTATCAATTTTAACGACTAGATAAATGTCTGGATGTGGCGCTGTGATATTCATGATCGCTTGCCGTGGATACATTAACCATTCGTCTGGTAATTTTAATGTATCGATTGGACTGTCTCCCCTGTAATTTCCATTTATAGCACCATTTGTTAATCCATTATGTGTTGGACTATTTTCACTATTAAACCGTATCATGTCACGAACATATTCATGGTTTACATCAAAATAAAAATTTTCTGATATTTTCCGGCCGGCTTTTGCATCGTAGAGAGCTAAACTGGTTAAATATGGTTCGACCTTAAAGATAATTTTTTTATTAGATACATATTTCCACTATAAGTCAGAAGTCAATTATACCTGGTGCAGTTTATCATAGTCAAATTCTGCTGGTGTTTGTAATCGAAACTTTAAACTATCACATTTTAATAATATCCTTTGACCAAATTGTTCTTGATAAGGTTCAATACCATCAATAAATGACATTTTTGTTGGATTAATTAAGGAACCAAATAAACGACGTCGTCCTTCTTTTCTTGCCTGTGATATCGATGTATCAGTTTCCCTACCATATTTGATCAATTGCGGATTCATACTTTGGTCTAAACCTTTAAGTGTACCAAACATTGTTGTCGTTGGGCTTGGTGGTGGAGCTAAAATTAATTTTAATTGATATTGATTACTGAATGTTTTGATTACAAACTTTTTGATACTCACCACGTTCAAGTGATGATATTCTTTTATCATCTTGGATTTTATTTTGCAATATCACGGATTGTAGTTTATTGATCCAATCAAGAAAATCTTTTTCATTTTCTGCAGCTAACGTAACAGCTTTATGACCTTCATTCATTTTTAATTCAAAACAGAATCGACCTCTTTTTGGATTCTATTAGAATAAATAGCACAAAAAAAATTTGAATCATTACAGGTGTCATGTTAGAAATCAATAATTTTTATCATACCTGAACTATTTCAGTGCAAAAATCCATAACAATTGTTGCTTTTGCTTCTGTTTGTTTGTCGTCTTTATGCAATTCTAAAATATATGTTCCATCGACTTCCTGCCAGAGGTAACAATACCTAAATAAACGTTAAAAATAAAATCAATGTTATTGAAGTGACATATGTAATAGATAAAATTCGTTATGCTAACCGTCTTTTGAATGACTTTGAACCAATATGTGCAAACATACGATCTGAATTACTGTCTGGTCCTTTCAATAAGTATCCTTGTTTTGTAATTGTGTCTTGTTGAGATCGTGTCATTTGTTCATCAATTCTATCTGGATCAGCGTCAATCTCATAAACCTCTTCTTTTAATTCTTCCATTGGATAGTTTCTACGATATACAACACATATTCAACATTCAATTTGCAATTCATTTTTAATTAATATTCCCACATACCTTGGTAATTCATGACAAGTGCCACTATATGCAGCATATTTATAATGTATCACATGATTGCTTGTTTTATATGACTCCAATGCTAATTTGGTTAAAAGGAAACCTGTCTTTTCATTAATACCGTTCTGTTTACATCGTGTGGGTGAATCGATTGGTGACGATGCTGGTGATATTGCACCATTTGTTTTCTTTGGACTAGAATCTTTTGTATCAAAATTCGGAATGTTTGGCCATACTGTTCGATATTTACGAGGTAGTACCACTTCCTAAAAATAATAAAATGAGAATTATATTACTAAATTCATTGGAGGGATTACAAATAGTTTATGTCACTTACTGAAACATCATCACTTGGTATTAAAAGTAATTCACGTTGTGGATCATTTTGGATCAAAGTTTTATTCTTCATTATGAAACCTTCAAAATCAATTGGTTCTACAAGTAACGGTTTATTCTGCAATAAAACAAAAAGAAAATCAATTAATTTTTAAAATTTACGTTAATGTTATCTAATAGTAGTGAATTGATGGAAGAATTACATCATACGTTGGTTCTATAACTTTGATAATCTTTCATTCGCATATGGAGATTATAGATAATTAGAACAAATACCATCAATACATTTCATAAAATTTATTAAAATCAATATTCTTGTGTTATTACATAATTTGTGATAAAGACATTTCGATTACTTTATTGTGCAAGAAATTCTATAATATTTATAATCAATATTTAAATATTTAAACTGTTTAATAGTTTCATATAACCGTCAACCTTAGTGTCCTTCATAAAAGACGGATAGATTCAGTTTCCATAGTGCAAAATAATTTCTTTTGTCCTTGTCATAGTAACAATTACAATGGAACCATAAATATAATTAAACTTTTTCCCACGGATCAAATTGTTTTTGCATTTTAACGAAATTGTTATAATACACACTGGATAAATGACAATTAATTTAATGATTAATAATTATTTTGGTTGTTAATACTTAAGATGGAATATTATTCCAATGTTGTATTACTGTCACATCACAATTTCCTTATGTTCTTCTGTAATTATTTTATACGTTGTATTATCCTTGTCCAATATAAACTTCTTTAGACAAAAAACCAAATTTTGATTCGTTAATATTATATCATTTCATAGAACATACAATGTATGCTAATATGGTCCTGTATCATCTTAAAATTATGGCAACTATCATTTATAAATCGATATTCAAAGAATCTTCCTTCGAAATCCTTATTGCTAAGTTAGTATTTGTAACCAACATGTGATTTAAATTTCAATGATTCAAATGGTAACAATGTTAGTGCATAAATTCCAAGTATGCAGCACTTTGAATCTGATCAATTATCCCAATAAAAAGTAATACTACATTGAGTTTCGTAATTTTAATTCAAGTTTCTTACCAATATTAAGTAATTTAATACTTAAATTTTAATACAATTTCAAATAGCTTAATAATACATTTCAACATTCAATTGCAAAATACAGAATTATTATACATAATCAATAGAAAATTATATAAACTAATAATATCGTCTTTAGTGACGTAAAAATCGTACAAATTCTGATTATTAAAATATTCACAATACAAATTACATGCAGAATACAATAAATGTAAATTAATAAATTTCTTCTTTCTGATAATACAAAGACAATTACTTGGAGTTTAATTAATTAGCCATAATATAAAATAATTATTTTTATTAAATACAATACTAAGATAATCGTGATGAATGCAGTTATAGTAATAATTAAGACGGTTACAATATTCATCTTTTTTACTGGAACCAATGTTTTCGTATATTTATATTGCAAATTTACATCACATTCTGAAAGAACAAATCCAATACTTATCGCTTGAATAGTACTATGATATTCAATTTGAAAATTTCCTGTGTAGTTATGAAGTAACTTAAATTTAGGATTATCTCTCCACTGTTGTACCACTGTAACATGATTAGTGTAGTTACCACAATCTCCATGTGCAATTATTTCATACATTGGATTATTATTTTCCAATCTAAAGTTCTGTATACATAATAGACAATTTTTATTTTTTAATATTGAATTTGGTCTTAACATTTCAAACAGCATACAATTTGTGCTATAATAGTCCGGTATCATAGTATAGTTATCACAATAATTAACTATGATTACTTTTTCATAGCAAGTTCCTTCAAATGTCTCATCCACTTGACTAATGTAATAATTGTAACCAAAATATGATTTATTTATTGAATGATCCAAATGATAACAATGATGGTACATAATGTCCAAGTTTGTACCACTTTGAATCTTATCAAGTGTCACAATAAGAATTAATACTACTCCAAGTTTCGTCATCTTGTTAGAAGTTTCTTAGCAATACTAAGAATACAATTTCAAATATCTTAATAATACATTTCAACATTTAATCTTTTGGGAATAACAGTACTTGAAATATAATAATTTCTAAGTACAATTTAACATAACTAAATTATTATTTCAATTGCAAAATACATAATTATTATACGTAATTAATAGTAAATTAGAAATGATAGGGAATGATGGAGAAACTTCATTTCCTCGAAATATAAGATTACTAGTGTTCTTATAACATCCATCATTTTGAATAAATATTTTATCATCATCCAATGAATTATTGCATTGAAAAACAGTCACATAGTGTAGTAAATTCTCACAGTTAACCATAATAAACAACTCAATGCAATGAAGAATTGAAACATTTAATACAAATCATATTTTTCAACGAATAAAATAACAATTTAAATTAAAAATCCCTTTCACAATGAAATAAATAATGATTATTAAAATTAACATCGATATTATTGTTATCATTATAATAAATAAATTATTATTCGTACTATTATTTATGATAACCAGTTGCTTATAAAACGAAAGCCTTAAAAATTCATGTGGCGCATTTGTCAAAGAAGAACCAACAATAATAACTAAATCAGCGTCATCAGGTTCATTCACAATTTTAAATTCAAAGTGACCGGAATCTATTATCTTTTGATTAGAAAATTTATAAATAAATGTGATAAAATGATTACTAAAATTATTACAGCCACTTGATGTTTTCAATTTATAAATCGTATTATTTGCATTTTCTATAACCGAATCAAAGCAAATCATACATGAATTTAACATTAAATATGATGGTTCATTGATTGATGTTTTATACAATTCATATGAAAAACATTGTGATCGTATTGATTCCCCCAATAATTGGAAATCCACTTCACGATGTGCTTCATTTTTATGATATCCATAACAGTTATTTAATTGAACCCAAGAATCTATTTTTTTATTTCCACTATATTCTGAAACTGACTGTTGATCCTTATAACAATGATCATATATTTCAGGATTCAATTGATTTGCCATTATCCTGAATATTAATAAATAAATGAATGATAAAATTAAATAGTACAACATCATGCGAGCTCAATGTCAAATTGAGATCAAATTGAACTTAACAAAATAAATAAATATATTCATGCTGAGGCAATATGCTGTGGTTAATTGATCATTTTAATGTAATTGGTATATTTAAATATTACCTAATTACCAAATTAATGCAATCATATTAATTCAATGAGAATAAATTAAGTAGCAAAACAGTTTAATAAATGAATCACATTACATTATTTTAATGTAATAAAATTAATAGTCTCCAAAGACGTTCTTCGTAATGGAACAATTACTGGTTAATAACAGTTCATATTGTAACATTAAACGAATACAATTTCTTTGATTTGAACTCATAATTAACTACAAAGAATAATTCCGTGAATGAATGTAGGTAAATCAAAATTAAATCTTTAGAATAAATCTTCTCTTATTCCAAATTTTCCTTTATGCTTACATATGCATATGTATGTAATTGCCATCTAATTAATGTAATAATAATTAAACAAGCAATTGTCATTATTGCAAGCAATTTTTTCTTAGATTCAATAATTATTGGTTCAATAAAATTCTGCACACTATAGAATTTAATTTAATTCTGACAGTTCACTCAAATGAGAATAACATGACAATAAGAATAACATGGCATTTACAAAAAATAATGAAAATGTAAAAATTAGTGGTAACGTAATGTCAAACTCATTTTTGTGCACCATTGATTCTAATAATATCGCATAATGCATCGAAAAATTCGTAGAATTAAATCCATCACCATTCAGTGTCGTCATTCCCATCAACATTTGATGATTTTCACATGATATCTTGTGTAGAGAAAATTTCATTTCACAAGATCGATCATTAATTGGTCCTTGCCAATGAATTTTCCATTCGCGTAATACAATTAAATGATTACTGAATTTACCACAATTAGAATTCGTCTGAAGTATCACAAATTGCTTTTTATCAATTTTTTTAACACATAATCCACAATATCTTAAACTAATTATGGATGAATTATACATTTTCTGTTTATAAAATTCATAAAATAAACATTGATCCCTTATACATGATGGAATGTATACAAGATTGTCTAAATCATAAGAATTCTCACTTATGGATGTTGTGAAATCGTAACAATTTCCTTCAAATTTATTTGCAAAACTGGAATAATCATAACTGAAATAAAATTCGGAATAAACTGAACTATTCATTAAGTAACAGTGACGATAATCTGAATCATTCAGAATGAAACTATTAATTGAACTTTGTGTGATAAGAATAATTAAAATATTATAACTCAGATACATTATTCACTATTTTCATTCAATTGTTTAACTGATTACTAATCAATGATTCGATATTTTATGTTTTGTATTATGAACTTTGAATATTCTATCAATTCAAATAATCGATGAATATTTTTATGTTGCAATTATGGCATAATTGAATTATATTAAAATTAATTCTTCTCAAAAAAAGAAAAAAGAATTAATAATTTCCATTGAGACTTAAAGTGAATTATAATGAAATTTTATTTTGAAGTAAATATGTAGACACGGATGAAGTGAACAATAAAAATGTATACTTGGTAACAACGGCATCAATGTTCTATTTTCTAAACATTGTCGTCTTAACAAATTAGCTTTTATTCCTTTAGAATGGTATATAAAATTCAACCAATCAGTACAAATAAACATAAAAATACTTTTGAAAAATTTAAAATTCGAAATTGTAACGAACTTAATTAAATATTACTTCTCACAGTATAAACAGTAAAAATATTTTTAGTGTTATCTTCGTTCGATTCTCGTTAGTTGACTAATAAAAGTAGTCAAAATTAATGGATTATTAACCATTATCAATTCAATTGAACTCATAATTTGATTAAAATTTCGAAATCAATCCATTAATTTAATGTTATTTCACTGTGCCATAATGTAAAATAATTCTTCTTATTAAATACAAAATTAAGATAATCGTGATGAATGTAGTTATAGTAATAATTAAGACGGTTACAATATTTATTTCTTTTACTGGAATCAATGTTTTCTTATAACTATAATTCAATGATGCCCAACATTCTGAGAGATCAAATCTAATACTTATTGCTTGAATAGTACTATGATATTCAATTTGCAAATTTCCTGTGTAGTTATGAAGTAACTTAAATTTAGGATTATCTCTCCACTGTTGTACCACTGTAACATGATTAGTGTAGTTACCACAATCTCCATGTGCAATTATTTCATACATTGGATTATTATTTTCCAATTTAAAGTTCTGTATACATAATAGACAATTTTTATTTTCCAATATTGAATTTGGTCTTAACATTTCAAACAACATACAATTTGTGCTATAATAGTCCGGTATCATAGTATAATTATCACAATAATGAATTAAGAATTCCTTTTCATAACAAGTTCCTTCAAATGTCTCATCCACTTGACTAATATAATAATTGTAACCAAAATATGATTTATTTATTGAATGATCCAAATTATAACAATGATGATACATAAAATCCAAATCTATAGAACTTTGAATTTGTCTAATAAACACAATAAGAATCAATGTAACTATAAATTCCATGATAGTGTTACAATTTTCTAAGGAATACTGAGTCATTTAATTTTTTTTTTAATTTCAATACAACACAACTTATTTAAATATCATGGAAACAAAATTCAGTAATAAGTGCACTGGGAATAAAACAATTTCAATCATTAGAATTTCTAACGAATATAATAAAAATAAATTAGATATTCTATCAGTTGCAAAATAACATTTCAATTCAATTATTCACTTTTAATTGAAATACATAAATATGATCCAATTAATTGTCATATCAATCATTGTACAAGTAGTAGTACTTTCATAACTGCTATTCAACACTTATGAATGATGGAGAAACTTCTTTTTCTTGAGATATAAAATTACTAGTGTGCTTATAATATCCATCATTTTGAGTAAATATTTTGTTATCATCTAATGAATTTTTGTATTTAAAAATGATTACATGATTTAGTGAATTTTAACAGTTAACCATAATAAATAACTCAATACAATGAAGAATTAAAACATTTAATACAAATCATATTTTTCAACAAGTAAATCAAAAATTTAAATTAAAAAACCCTTTAACAATGGAATAAATAATGATTATTAAAATTACAATCGATATTATTGTTATCATTATAATAGATAAATTATAGTACTCATTAATCTTTCTTATAACCAGTCGCTTATAGAACGAAATTCTTATGAATTCTTGTCGCGCGTGTATTAAATTCGAACCAACAATAATAAGTAAATCTGGATCTATATGTTTACTCAGAGTATTAAATTAAAAATTACCGTAATGTTCATTAATTTGATTAGAAAATTTGTAAATAAAACTGATAAAATGATTACTAAAATTATCACAGCCACTTGATGTTTTCAGCTTATAAATCGTGTTATTTGCATTTTCTATAACCGAATGAAAGCAAATCATACATGAATTTAACATTAAATATGATGGCCCATTGATTGATGTTTTATACAATTCATATGACAAACATTGTGATCGTAATGATTCCTTCAATAATTGGAAATCCACTTCAAATAATGCTTCATTTTTATTATATCCATAACAGTTATTCAATTCAACCAAAGGATCTATTTTTTGATTTGTATTAAAATTATATTCTGATACTGACGGTTTGTCCGTATAACAATGATCATATATTTCAGGATTCAATTGATTTGCCATTATCCTGAATATTAATAAAAACAAAAACGATAAAATGTAACAGATCATCATAACTGAACCAGATGCGAACTTACTTTAAACTGTTATCGATTTGTATTCAAACTAATACTAATGGTATGACAATAATTTTCCAATCAAAGTGAATAAATTTGATATAAATTGATATGTTGAAATATTTCTTAATTATTGCAATCATATTAATTCAATGTGAATAAATTAAGTAGCAAAACAGTTAAATATATTAATCACATTACATTATTTTAATGTAATAAAATTAATAGTTTCCAAAGACGTTCTTCGTAATGGAACAATTACTGGTAAATAACAGTTCATAGTGTAACATTAAACGAATACAATTTCTTTGATTTGAACTCATAATTAACTACAAAGAATAATGCCGTGGATGAATGTAGGTAAATCAAAATTAAATCTTTAGAATAAATCTTCTCTTATTCCCAATTTTCCTTTATGCTTACATATGCATATGTATGTAATTGCCATCTAATTAATGTAATAATAATTAAACAAGCAATTGTCATTATTGCAAGTAATTTTCTGTTGGATTCATTGGTTCAATAATATTCTGCACATAATAGAATTTATTTTATTTTTGACAGTTCTCTCAAATAAGAATAACATGACAATAAGAATAACATGGCATTTACAAAGAATAATGAAAATATGAAAATTAGTGGTAATGTAATGCCAAACTCATTCGTATGCACCATTGGTTCTAATAATATCGTATATTGCATCGAAAATTCTTTAGGATTGATAGCATCGAGTTTCACCATATCTATCACAAATTGTATTTCTTCACATGATTTTTTGAGTAGATAAAATTTCATTTCACAAGATCGATCATTAATTGGTCCTTGCCAATGAATTTTCCATTCGCGTAATACAATTGAATGATTACTGAATTTACCACAATTAGAATTCGTCTGAAGTATTACATATTGTTGCTTATTATCAATCTTCCTGACACACAATCCACAATATTTTAAACTAATTATGGACGAATTATACATTTTCTGTTTATAAAGTTCATAAAATAAACATTGATCCTTTATACATGATGGAATATATACAAGACTATGTAAATAATATAAATTCATTTCTGTAGTTGTTTTAAAATCATAACAATTTCCTTCTAATTCGTTTATAAAATAGGAATTATTACTGTAATAAAATTCGGAATAAACTGAACTATTCATTAAATAACAGTGACGATAATCTGATTCATTCATAATGAAACTATTAATTGAACTTTGTGTGATAAGAATAATTAAAATATTATAACTTAGATACATTTTGCACAATTTTAATCCAATTGTTTAACTAATTACTAATCAATGATTCGTTATTTTACGTTTCGTTTTATGAACTATGGATATTTTATGAATTCAGATAATTGATGAAAATTTTTAGGTTGAAATTATAGCGAAATTGTATTATATTAAAATGAATTCTTCTCAAGTAAGAAAATTGAATTGTAATAGAATTAATAATTTTAATCAACACTTGAGAACTACGGATTCAATGTTCTATTTCATAATCATTGTCTTCTTAAGTTAACAAATCAGATTTTATTTCATAAGAATGGCATATCAAATTGAACCAACAAGTACAAATAACCATAAAAATAGACCTTTTAATTTAACAAAATTTAATAATCGAAATTATAACGAACTTAATTTAATACTGCGTCTATCAGTATCAACAGTAAAAATATTTTAAGTGTTACCTTCGTTCAATTTTCGTTAGTTGACTAATAAAAGCATTAAAAATGATTGGAATATTAACCATTATCAATTCATTATCAATTGAATTGAACTCTTATTTTGATTAAATTTTGTTTTCAATCCATTAATTTAATGTCACTTCAATGTTCTTGAAAAATTAAGTGAATATCTTATCGTATGATGATGTTAAAAAAATCTTTAATAATCAGAGTTATTACCAAGTAATATATTAAAATAACGGTTTAGTATAAAACGAAATAAGTGATAGGTTTCAAGCTAAGGGTGGCATCAGTTACATACAAAGTTGAATCCTCTCCATCCCATAAATACCAATGTTGAAATAAAATTCTATGATTAGTTAAATTACCGCATTCACTTGATGTTTTCACCTTATAAATCGTGTTATATGCATTTTCTATAATCGAATCAAAGCAAATCATACATAAATTTAACATTAAATTAGATGGTTCATTGATTGATATCTTATACAATTCATATGTTAAACATTGTGATCGCATTGATTCACCCAATAATTGAAAATTCACTTTACTTGAAAATTCCTCATTCTTGTGATATCGATAACAGTAACCCATTTTATTCTGAAAATCTATTTCTAAATCTATATCATAACTATATTCCGATACTGATTGCAAATCATTATAATAATGATCATATAACAATGATTTCATTGTGTTGCCATTATCCTGAATATTAATAAAGAAGTAAACAATAAAATTAAACAGATCATCATCACTGTATCAGATGCGAGCTTACATTAAACTGTTATTGATTTGTATCCAAACTTATGCTACTGCTATGACAATAATTTTCCAATTAAAGTGATTAAATTTGATATAGATTGATATGTTGAAGCATTACTTAATTAATTTAATCATATTAATTCAATGAGATTAAGTGATGAATTAAATAGCAAAACAGTTTAATAAATGAATGACATTACAATGTTTTAATGTAACAAAATTCATTAATTCCAAAGAACGTACGTTATTTGTAGTGGAAAAATTGAATGAATGAAATTTTTAATTTGAACTAATAATAGACTACACTGATTCATACCAATTGTACCTTGATTTAGGTGAAAATAGAAAATATGAATTAATTTTCCCAATACTAAATATTGATTTACATATTACTTCTTTTTAAATAATTATTGCAAGTGATTTTATGTTAGATTCAATAAATATTGGTTCAGTATAATACTGCCCATCATGGAATATCAAACTGAATAATTGATTAGTACCTTGTTCAGCTCTGTCAAGTAAATAATCACAATATGGAAAATGTCACATGAAAGAATCTTTATCATTCAAGCTAAAGGACCCAACAGATTTATACAAATCTGTTGAATTTTATTTCATCTCATAAATACCAATGATGAAGTATAATTCTTTAATTAACAAAATTACCGCACTCACAAAACGTAAATAATTCATAATTTGGATATTTTCACCAATCCATTAATAATACATTGTATTCTAATATAATATGGTGAACATGACATATTTTTAAAATAAATCACATACATAATTAATAGAAAGTCTATGACACGTACATTTTAACCAATCACACCAATTTAAAAAAACCATTATCAATATTATTCCAATGATATAAAAATGGCTCAACTGTTTCATTAGATAAATAGTAATGCTGATAATCAATTAACTGTTTCTTTACAGTTTTACTAAAAATCAACAATATCAACATCTGAATATTCATCATCGCTTAACTTCTATAAAATAACTAAATTCAATGAAATTTTTACTAAAAGACATTTCCTCGTACAGATCTAACAGTTCCAATCCGACAATTATCATATATAATTGAATTGAATTTATTTTTAACAGTTTTACCAAATAAAAATAACAAGACAATTAAAATAAATAATGAAAATAAGAAAATTTGTGGTAAATTAATATCAAATTTATTCGTGTGCGCTATGATTATTAATAATAAAAAATATTGCATGGAAAATTCAGTAGGTTTGAAATGATTTAGTGTCGTAAAGTCTAACACCATCAGATTTCGTATCACATCTTCTTTGTATAGATCAAATTTTACTTCACATGATCGATCATTATTTGGTCCTGGCCAATGAATTTCCCATTCGCGTAATATAATTGAATGATTACTGAATTTACCACAACTAGGGCTCGTATTAAATATTGCATAATGTTCTTTATTATCAATTTTCCTGACACACAATCCACAATATTTTAAACTGAATATCGACGAGTTATACATATGCTGTTTATAAAGTTCATAAAATAAACATTGATCCCTTATACATGATGGAATATATACAAGATTTAGTAAACGAAAAAAATTCTTTGATGATGTTGTGAAATCGTAACAATTTCCTTCAAATTCTTGTTCAAAATCGACCTGAGGTTTCTTGAAATAAAATTCGGAATGAACTTAACTATTCATTAAATAACAGTGACGATATTCTGAATCATTCAGAATCAATCTATTGATTGAACTTTGTGTAATAACGATAATTAAAATATTATATCTTAGATACATTATTAACAATTTTAATTCAATTATTTAACTGATTACTAATCAACGATTCGATATTTTATGCTTTGATTTTATGAACTTTGGGTATGTTGAAATTACGGCGTATTGGGATTACACTAAAGTTAGATAATTGAATTGCAATAGAATTTACAATTTCCAATTAGATTTAAAATGAATTACAATGCAATCTTATTTTGAAGTAAATATATTTCATCTACACTTGGGTTTTTAGTAGTGCCATTTCAATGTCCTATTTTCTAATCATTTGCGTCTTAAGGCAACAATTTAAAATTTATCCCATTAGAATAACATATCAAATTAAACTAATAAGTACCAATAACCATAAAAATGGTAATTTTAATTTAAGACAATTTTAAATTTGAACGATCTTTAATAACGAACTTAATTAAATATTGTTTCTATCAGTATAAACAGTACAAATATTTTAAATGTTATTATCGTTCGATTCTTGTTAGTTAACTAATAAAAATAGTATAACTGATTGGTTTATTAACCATTATTTTGATAATCCGCTGGATTTAATTCATATTTTAATTAAATTTTGAAATAAATTCATTAGTTTAATGTAATTTCATTATGTTGGCAAAACAATGGACCTTCCAGGTTAATAAAAATACTAATAAATTAATTAATTTCATTTACATTATCTTGATATTTCTACATAATAATTTTTATATAGAACATTCTATGTGATTCTCTAATTCTTAATAATTCAGTATCATTATCAATTGATTCATTTTAATAAACAAAAACTTTAAAGATGTTGACCGAATTTCACAATGTGTCATTAAATACATACAATTTCATAGTTCAGAAGTGATATATAATTAACAGAACGATTCATATCAAATGTACTTAAATCTTTGATATAAATTTGTCAAATTAATTTTCCAACAACATAAATTGATTTTCCTCATTCTATTTTCTATTAATATTTGTACTTAAATAATTTCCATCCAATCAATATCATGATGATTAAACAAACAATTATGACAAATACAAATACTTTATAGTAAAAATAATCAAAAAATAACGAATCAGTGTAATACTGTACATAATTAAATATGAAATTGAATGTGCAAGAGTCTTTAACTAAATCAAATTGACGTAAATGATTAAGATATTGAAGTTCTAAAACGAAAAAATTGATAGGTTGCAAGGAAATGATGGCATCAATTTCATAAAAATGAGTTGAATTCTTTTTATCCCAAAAATACCAATGTTGAATTACAATTTCATGATTAATAAAATTACCGCATTCACCGTACGTAAATAATTCATAATTTGCATTGAATTCACCAATTTCAAATTCATTTTTAAAACAAAAATAACATTTACCCGAATAAATAGAGGAATTGGAATTAAACAACTCATTAATAATACATTGTTTTCTAACATAATATGGCAAACAGGATATATTTTTAAAGTCTATCATAACATCAAAAACAGGACTAAAACACTTATACTTTAATCGGTGATACGCAGCTATAAATTTATTCTCATCCGTCCAATAATATAAATATGATTTAACTGTTTCATTGGATAGATAGCAATGCTGATAATCAATTGATTGTAAACTAACATTGTTACTAAGAACCAACAAGATCAAAATTTGAATGTTCATCATCGTTTGACTTTTCTTTGATAACTAAATTTTTACTAGAAAACATTTCTTCGTACAGATCTAACAGTTTCAATTATGAAATCAGTCAATATGAAATTTAATGGTAACGTAATGTCAATTTTATTCATGTAAACCAATTATGTTAATAATAACCAATACTGCATAGACAATTCATCAGATTTGATAGAATTTTGTGTCGAAATTTCTAACACAATCTGATTTTGTTTCAATGTTCACAAGATCAATTTTTATTTCACAAGATCGAACGTTAGTTGGTCATTGCCAGTGAATTCCCCATTAGCATAATGTAATCGAATGATTATTGAATTTACCACAATTACGAATGGTATTAAATATTGCAAATAATTGTTTCTTATCAATTTCTTAACACACAATCCAAGAGATCTTAAACTAAATTTAACCACTGATTTAGTAATCCATCGAATTCAATATTAATTCAAATTCAAATTAAAATGAATTAAGTATTTATTTTTAAATAATGTAACTCTTATTAAATACATAAGTATTATAATAATGATTAATTCAATAACAATCATAATGATAATTTTAGTGCAGTCCTTTGAATTTTTAATCACCAGGATATTTACATAATCAAAATAATGAGCCATTTTATATGATTTTGATTTCAATTGCATTTCAAACACATATGAGTTAAAAGTGATTTAAATTTAATAAAATTCTCATAAAAATCATCTTTAAGATCGGTTTATAACGTCATTTGATTATAAACTTGTCAATACTGATTGATAATACTATGATCGTTAAAATTTCCACATTTTCCATTAGAAAACCGTTCAATGCCAATACTTTCATAAGGACCAATACATAATAAACAACCCATATTGAATGAATGAAAATTTGGTATACAAATTTCAGAGTACATTCATAGTTCATTCATCTAATTTGACAACAGTGTTATATTCATACAGTTATTTTCATATTGAATATTAAAACATTGACTATTGTCGCTTTCATTCAAATCATTTTTGAAAAAAC
The DNA here is from genome assembly GCA_001014335.1 of Coboldia fuscipes. Lineage (NCBI taxonomy): Eukaryota > Metazoa > Arthropoda > Insecta > Diptera > Scatopsidae > Coboldia > Coboldia fuscipes. The sequence continues at coordinate 49,392 of JXOR01000412.1, forward strand.
CTTAATAACTAATATTGAAATTAATTTTCAATTTCATCAATCATACAATAATGGTACTCAGATATAAAATTTTCACGACAAATTACACATCCAATAAATATGTTAAAAACAATTAGTTGAATTCGATTCATTTACATATGATTCCATTTCATATGAATAATATCCCTATGAAATCAATTGAGTAATAACAATCAATACAATAATGTTGCGAAACAAGAAATTATGTTTTCAATGAAACCATAATTATAGTAACCCTTTATTACATTCAATTTCATATTATTCATTACACAGTGAAAGAAAATTAATACAATTTCAATCAGACCATAAGTGTAATTTGTATGCACTATTCTCATTAAATTCATTTTAATAAAATGTTTCCGGTTTTTCATCAGGAAATAAATTCCATAAATGAAAGCTTAAGATAAAAACCTTTTATCATTTCAATTATCGTAAGAAAATTTCAATTACAATTATTTATCCTTTTAAAGTAGCAATTAGGATCCAACAAATAAGCAAAATAACAAATACACAAACAATAACAATCAGGGCTATTACAAATGCTGAAAGTTTAACATCTGAAGATATATTGTAGTACATTACATATTGCATTTTTAACGTAACAAAAAAATTATGTCCAGCTAGTTTTCCATTATCATTGAATAACATTATTAGATTTTTTGTAGTTACTGGAATTTCCATTTGAAATATAAAATTTCCATTATAATTTCCATACTGATCTTTTTCATTCCATTCACTCCAATGTTGGACAATAACAATATGATTAGTTAAATTACCACAATCACCTAATAATACTAATTCATATCGTGTATCGTTATGTATCTTCTCATAATTTTTTAAACATGTTAAACAACTTTTAGAATAAATAATTGAATTTTTATTAAAGAATTCATTGAATATGCACTGATTTTTAATATAACTGTCTACCAACGTAATATTTTTGCAATATAATTCATTTAAAATATTCAATTTAAAACAATAATTCTTATAATATTCATTTGGTGGCGAAATTTCATTCCAATAATAAAAATATGATTTTCTTGTTTCTTTAGTTTTATAACAATTTTGATAATTAATTGTATCTAACTCATCATTCTTAACTGCTTTTAGAAGAATAAAAACCACAAATATTCTTAGTGCTATCATTGTTAAATTCAAACTACTTAACTGAATCTTATATTATAAGTGATTCATATAAAAACTAAATAAAATCCCATCAAAACTAATTTATTAATACGCTTCTATAGAAAAATTTTGAAATCAGGCTCATCATTTTAACGTATTTTTAGTTGCTTAATAGCTTGACTAATTAAATAAGACATAGGTAATATGATGATTAATGCAGCAATTACACAGAGTGTTACCTCACTTAACAATATATTTGGTAATTTATAGGAATCAATTACAAAATTAAAATCATATTGAATAAATTCATTCATTTCTAAATAAATACGATAATTAATAGTCAAATCTGATCCGGTATTGAACTTTGTTACAACAATGTATTGACGAGGAAATTTTGTATTTGAATTATTATTTTCCTCTGAAAAACTTATTCTATGTTGTCTAATGGATTCACAATCCTCTGACAATGAAAAATATTGTAATTTCTTATCCTTTGATGCACCATCGTAATAAATTACACAATCTTTTAACGTCAATAATGTGAAATTATAAACAATTTTCTTAATGAATTCCATCTCTAAGCATCCATTAATGAAAAATCGTTGATTCTTTAAATGATCATAAGTAGCAGATGGATTTGTTATTGGAAAATCTACAAATTTATAACAATAGCCAATGTATCGTTTCGTGTTATCTCCAAATACATTATGATTCATAATATTATACGTTGATTTTGTGTCAATTAATTTATAATTTTCATTACTTTCACAAGCATTTAATACAATTTGATTCATATCAGCTTTACTGACACCACCAGTTAATGCAACAATGTAAATTATTAAAGGAATCATATTGTACAACTGTTATCAACAAAATTCAATATTCAAATTTACAATTTGGTATTTATTGTGAAACTCAACCAAATCAAATTTATATTCCCTTGATATCATATACTAATTTTCTTAGAAAAGTATTTCAGTATTTGTCCCAATGGTATTCAGGTTGAAGAAAATATGATAATCAAAATGCTTGTGCTTAAAAGGTATAAGGTCGTCATTGAGAAAATGTGAGTTTCTTTATTCTTGTTTGATCTTGTTAGTGAATTATTCTTGTTAGTGAATGAACCCCGATTATCTCATAATTACATTAAGGGCATAGGACTAAATGAAAATTCAATTTGATATGTTTAGTTTTACATCAAATCTGATTCATTAATTGATGTCTTGTAAACTTCATAAGTAAAACATTGTGATGGTATGGACTCACTAAATAATTGCAAACTAATTTTAAAATGTACATCAACCATATAATATGTATAACAGTGACCCAAATGATACCAAATATCTTCTATTGCTTCACCATAGTAATTATATTCTGTTACAGACAGTGTATCCTTATAGCAATTTTCATATCCTTTGAGATCTAATGCCATTACATCCAATATTAAAAAACACACGAATAATAAAATCAAGAGCATCATTGGTCTTCCTCATAACTATACTCTCTTATGAGAAATATGAGACTAAGTTATAATTTAGTCAGAGTTTATTCACCAGAAGCTTTTCTATTTCATTATTATTATATTCTAAATTACATATTGCAATCATATTAATCGAATAACTTAATAAAATTGATTAAAATACATCCAAATTTCGAAATACAATATAGTCCTCTAACATAATGAAACAAACTATTATTCTAATGTGCAGTAAAATGAGTCTTAGCTAAGGTATTGCTAAACTAGAAAGCTTAGACACTATTTAGAGAAACATTATTTTTCCGAATTTTCCTTCAATAAATATCGTATGATTAAATAAATAATCGGTATAAAGATGAGAATGGTTACTGTCGATATCATTATCAACGGATAGGTTTGAATACCTTGAACCAAATTCTTATAAGGTTGCAATATTATATTTAATCGATATTGATTAAAATTATCATCAAACGTATAAATAGCAATTTGCAATTCAAATTTCTTAGTGTCATGCCAGTCAACAAAAGAAAAACTTCCACCACTTTCAAAATTTGTTTTTGAAGCGTTCTCTAATTGCAATGAAACGTTACTATACGTAAATCTAATAAGATGATCGTTGAGTTCTCCACAATTATTTTTCAATTGAAATTCATAAACCATTGAGTTGTTCACATTATCAGCTGATTTAAAGCAAATTAAACATCCATGTTGTTGCAATAATGAAATTTCATTAGTGGATGCCTTAAAAATTTCATAAGTGAAACACTGTGATCGTATTGAATCCGTTAGTATTGTAAAATCATTTGGTTTAAAATCATTCACCATGAAATATTCAAAACAATTGTCCAATTGATTCCATAGCACTTCAACTATATTTGTTTCAAAATAATATTCTGATATTGTTGATTCTTTATAACAATAATCATATTCATGAAGAATTATTGAATTTGAATTTATTAGTAAAGAAAACAATAACAATGATCTTATAATACCTTTGATGGCCATCTCTATTTGATTTTTAGAATACAACTAGACTATCTATATTTCATATTCATTTCTTTATATGAAATGTATTACTGATTATGAAACAGAAAATTCATATACAAAATGAAATTGTTTATTAAAAATCTTAGTTGCAGATGAATAATAAACGAAAGCTCAAGGATCATTCATGAAAGTTTCATAATGTTGACAATAATTGTTTCGTAATAATTATGATGTTCATACAGGAAATTCATTAAACATTAATGAATATCATGTTTTTCTATAAAATTCAATTAAAGATGGAAAATTCTAATTTTATTGACTGATTTTCTGTATTTCATAATTATTATTATTGATCATATGATTTCAATGTACAGTGAAAACTCTCATATCTGAACTCTCTCATAGCTGGCATACTCGCTTAGTTAGGCGACTTCTAAAGTTCCTTCAACAAGTTTAAATGCAATTGACTCCCTCTTAGTCGGAAACCACACGTACCCAGACGTTTTGACAGTCCCCATGTATGGGAGTTCAGCTATGAGAGTTTTCGTTGCATCAATGATTTTCTTTAAATCATTATTACATCTTACATAGATTGATATTTTATTGGTCCAACAAAAAGGTGATTATACTATTCTGATGATGATCTTAAATTCAATTCACATTAATTTATCGAAATTTTAGTAATAAATAATTATAAATCAAATACATTATTGGTAGTACAACAAAAGCACATATAAAAAGTGTAATCAATATCAATTTAATTATAGAATATTCATATATAATTTCAATTGTTTTTTCATAAATGAATAATGCATTAAATTTTATACTGAAACCATTATGCAACGAATGAAAATTAATATACAATTTCAGTGGTACTCCTGGTTTTAAAAGAAAAAAATTAATAAAAACGTTCATAATATTCTTTGGACGTAAAGTTTCCGTATCATTATAGATAAATTTAACAAAATGATGACTAAAATCCTGACATTCATCTGTTGTTTGAAATACATATTCCAGTGAATTATTGAAATGAAAAATCGATTTAAAACATAATAAGCAATCGGTTAAGTTTAATTTAAAGTTGGTCCCATTAATAAACTTCAAAATTTCATGTGTAAGACATTGTGATTGTATTTCTTCAGCCAGTAATGTAAAATCTGTTGAACTACCAATATCGATTGAATCAAATTTAAAACACTGTTTCAATTTTTCTTCTGCATTACCAACTAGAGTATGAGTTAGATATTCTGACACTGATTGTGAACTATTGCAATGATAATAGTCAGTATAATTTAGTGCAATGACTCTATGTACTGTGGTAACGTACAAAACAACTAAAGTGATTAAGAAGCACGTCATTTTCTTCTGAATATTCAACTAGTTAGTGTTCTACTATTGTTCAAATATCAGATTGAAGATTACACCAAATAAAATTTAATCAACCAAAGTGTTTAGTTATGATTGTTTCTATTTAGTAATCATATAATAGAATCAATTATTTATGTTCAATCAAAAGGTAATTGATACTCAGTTAACAATGATTATCAAGAATTTCATTCACAATTGTGTTACCAACATCTATTCTTAATTTCTTTGTTTATCAATGAATAAAGTTTATAATATTTACTCTTTCACTTTATTTGCAAATAAATATTGATAAAACAAATACCCGATTGGTATTACAACTAAACAAGATATAAGAAATAAGTATAATAGATTAGCTATTGAATATTCACTATAAACTTCTTCTTGATAGATGAATACTACACTGAAATTAATCATATAATCAGCGTTTAAGGTATAAAAATATATGAATAAATCAGACACTTTTCTTTCATTAACAAACAGAAAACTGAAATATGATTCAATAGTGGTCAAATCAGTACTATTGATTTGCTCCTCATATTTTTCATAAACAAATGTAATTAGATGACCACCGAACTCATGACATTGCTCTGTTGTTTTAAATACAAATTCCGTTGAATTATTATTAATCCTTATAATTGAATCAAAACAAATTAAACAATCTGTATGATTTAATTTAAAATTAACATTACGAATTGAGTTAAAAACTTCATAAGTGAAACATTGTGATCGTATTTCTTCAGCAAGTAAATTCATATCCCTTGTTCCATAAAAATTAATTTTTTGAAATTTATAGCATTGCCCTATATGTTCGCCAAAAATAAATTTAGCGTTGGTCTTGTAATTATATTTGGACACTGTTTGTGAACTATAACAATGATCATATTCATGATCATTCACTGCAAACACTAGATATCCTGTTATATAGGATAAGACAATTAGATATACCGTAATGTATGTCATCGTTCAATGATTATAAATCAATTACTATAATCATGATATCAGTTTGAATCCCTCAAAAACAATAGGATTACTTAATTCATGAAAAGTTAATCAAACTAAGTAAGTGAATTCCCTTTTATTGGCAGTCAAAACAAATGTCATTTAATTAAAATTTAAGACTAGATTTAATGTATAGTTAGGTCATAGCATATCATATCAATAACATAAAATTCTTACATAATATACAGCAGATAAACATGAAATAACAATTAAATATTAACAGTTGATTAATCATTTTCATAATGCAGTAAAACTCCAAACATTATTCATCCCTTTCTGATATTCATAATCCCGACAAATTGAAATTGTTCTCGGAGTCTTCAGATCAACATTTCTTGGAAACAAAGATTTCTCTAAGGAGAAATTGATTTTATTTCACATGGTAGTCCTAATGTTAGAAGTTCTACTGAAATTTTAAATCAGATGTACCAACTATTTACACTCTGTCTTAAATATTGATAAATTAAGAATATTAATGGTATTAAAATAAAACAAGATGTACAAATAAATAATATTAAGTACACATTATTAGAATATTCAAAATGAATTTCGTTTTGATCAATGAACATTATTCGATAGTTTGCCTTGTTCAAGGTATTAAAATAAATATTTAAATCCGACGTAACTCTTGGGATAGTCCGAACAAATCTGAAGAAAGCGTCCTTATATTTTAATTCATATATCTCAATTAGCTGTCGATAGTCACTTATTTCGTGGATAAATTTAATAACATGATGACTAAAGTCTTGACATCCATCCGTTGTTTCAAATACATATTCAATTGATTTATTTAATTTAACACTTGATTTAAAACAAATTAAACAATTGATAAGATTTAAATTGAAATTATTATGTTGAATTGATTTATAAATTTCAAAAGTGAAACATTGTGATAGTATTTCAGCATCAAGTAAAGTAAAATTGTTGTTTGTCTTAGAATTTTTGATTGAATGAAATTTAAAACATCGTCCTAATTCGTTTTCATAATTATTTTCTTCAATTATTGTATGGGGTGGATATTGAGACACTGATTTTGAACTGTAACAGTGATCATATTTATGATCATTCCCTCCAAAAACTTTATCTCCAGTTATGAAGATTAAGGTGATGAGAATTATTGTAATGCACATCATCTTTAGACATATATTGATCGATTACTGTCATCATGATATCAAATTGTAGAACAAAAAATTTGAAGTTTATTACAATCAATAAAATTTAATCAAACCAAGTGATATACTTAATTTATTCAATAATTACATTATAAACCATAACAGTGATTGATTACGTTTCTATTTTAATTTTATTAATGTTATTATTTACTATAATACAATAAGTAATTTAATGTTATAATTACATTAGACTTTGTTAGAGTTAGTGAACAGTTTTCTTACTAAAATCATTGATTCAAATTTACTTAGGTAATTCAATGAATTAATGATTAAAGAATGATTATTATAATGTGTAATACTAACGAAATTGTAAAAATTATAAATCTCTTCTAGCATGGATAGTACAGTGAACACATTACCATAAAGAGAATTTTGTTTTATGTAAATTAATTCAAATTCCTCATAATTGAATTATCCAACGATGTTTGGATTCCTGCGACATCAAGACAATTTCCTTAGTTCTGTAATGTTCTCAGTTGTTACAGATCCATTGAATATATAATACTTGTCATTACACTATTTCCTTATTTTCCTCATTATCAATCTATAAAGATAAATAACGATAGGCGCTAATATGAAGATCACCATAAGAAGAATTAGTACTTGACGAATTTTAATCACTTTCGGAATGATATAATGTATAAAATTTACACTAAATTTTGAATATAAACCATTATCATCAGTGGTGTAAATAGTAAATTCCAAATCAGGAAATTTTTTTTCAAAATCTTCATAAAAATTAAAGAAACCACCCGTATAAAGACTCTTGTTAATAACACTATAGTTCGTGTAGGTTGTATAAATGAATCTAAGAACATGATTACTAAAATCTTTACATCCATCTGTTGTTTTAAACTCAAATATCGTAGTTTTATTCGACTGATTAATTGATTGAAAACAAATTGCACAACTTTTATAATCTAATCGTGAATTTTCTCTATTCAGTGTCTTAAACATTTCATATGAAAAACATTGTGACCGTATATGATCAGCTAATAAATTAAAATCATTTAATTGAAAGAATTTACCAGGTAGATATTGAAAACATAAACCTAAAAAATTCCAAATATTTAATTCTTCTCTAGTTCTATAATAATATTCTGATGCTGATTCGGATGTATAACAATGATCATAGTCATGATCGTTTACTGCAATTACTGATCTTATTATTAAAGATAATAAAATAATTTCAATAAACTGAATGTACTTCATAATTCACAAAATATCAATCATATACTGGCAAATGATTATAATTTCTAAAATCATTTTCCTTGAAATAGAACAGGTGCTTTACAGGAATAAATTACATTACATAATCAATTTATTATTAATCAAACTAAGTGATAGTATAATGGGAACTAATACATATTTTTTAGGAATAATATCATGTATAGTGTATACAATTTATGGTCGTTACACATTTTCATTGATATTAAGACAATTTTCTTAGTCCTTTAACGTTCTCAGTTGCTACATATTTATTGAATAGGTAAGTTAATAAACTATTTCATAATTTTTGCTCATTATAAATATATAAAGAAAAAAAAATGATAGGCGCTAATATGAAAATTATAATTAGAATAATTAACATTCGACTAATTTTGATCACTTTCTCAATGTTATGATATATAAAATTTATACTAAATTTTGATAATGTATCATTGATATCATTGGAATAAATAGTAATATACATTTGAGGAAATTTTTTATCAATATCTTCAAAAAAATTAAAGTAACCACCCGTCTCATCACCGTAGCTATCAATACTATAGTTCTTGTCAGTTGTATAAATAAATCTAAGTACATGATTACTAAAATCTTTACATCCATCTGTTGTTTTAAACTCAAATATCGTATTGTTATTCGACTGATAAATTAATTGAAAACAAATTGCACAAGTTTTATAATTTAATCGTGAATTTTCTTTATTTAGTGTCTTATACATTTCATAAGAAAAACATTGTGACCGTATATAATCAGTTAATAAATTAAAATCATCTAATTTGAAATAGTTTCCAGTTTTATGTTGAAAACATAAACCTAAATAATCCCAAAACTTTGAATCTTCATTTGCCAAAAAATAATATTCCGATACTGATTTCGATGTATAACAATGATCATAATCATTATCGTTTACTGCAATTACTGATCCTATTATTGAAAATAACAAAATAATTTCAATAAACTGACTGCACTTCATGATTCACTATATATCAATCATATACTGACATAAGAATATGATTCCTAAAATCATATTCCTTGAATTTGAAAAGATGCTTTACAGGAATAAATTAAATTACATAATACTTTTATTATTAATCTATCTAAGTGATTTTATGGAGAGATTACATATTTCTTTGGGAATAGCATTATGTATCGTGTATACAATTTATAGTTGTACGATTGTTACACATTTTCATTTCACAATCTTTAATATCCCAAAACTGTAACCAGATAGTAAATTGCACTGTTTCTTAATTAAATTCTTATTCATTAACTTTCATTTTTCCAACATTTATCAGTTTTTTATATAAAACCATAAAAATAAAGATAATAAATATTCCACCGTACAATAAATAATATAGAATATAAGACATCTCTAATAAGAAAGTCATATCTCTATCAAAACTAAATTTAAGTGGTTGAAACGATTCATTATAATTTGGTTGAATTTCAATTCGAAATGAATCTTTTCCATCAAAAGTAAAATTCGTTGTCTTGATAAAAGTATTGAATTTATAATTCAATTTATCCGTATGATTTGCTGGTAAAATCCTTAAAATGTGATTTGTTAAATTGCCACATTTTATTATATTAATATAAGTAATTGGTCCACTATCACTCACATTCCTAACATCCTCAATACATAGTTTACATGAAAAATTAGCGTCAATTATCCTTGTGGAAAAATTACTCCAGACATCTATAAAACAGTTCTCCTTTAAATTATCTGGTAGCTTATTAAATGGATAAAAACGTAACTCTTTTAAAATTTTCCATCGAATATTATAACATATTCCAATGGTATTCTGTGTTAATTGATTATAATCCGTTGTATTATAATAAAATTCCGAATATTTTGTTCCATTTAAACACGTTCTGATCGAATTTTTATCTAATTTTGAATAAATTTGATTGATATTTGTACAAATCCAATACAAAGTAATTAAATATATTCGAATATTCATTCTATTTGTTTGTACTTAGAGTAAAATTGATAAACTGACTTTGAACTTAATATTTAGAAAATCCCAATGTATTATCCATCCATAATGACCAAAAAGACAATTGTGTAATAAAATTTTCATATAAAAACTGAATTTGATTTGTCAACTGTAACCATTTATCGATTTCCCAACACATAATTACATAATTTAAGGAATGATCAAGAAAATTGTCTCCAAAACATTTGAATTTAGCGTATATATTAACTAATTTTCAATAGTATCCATCACACGAATTATGACATGAATTAAAATTACAAAACCATAAAAAATTATACTAAAATATATAAGATACATATTATAGTCTTCATTACTTTTACCATCAATAAACATAAGAAAAGCAAAATTTATATTACAATTAGTGCAATTCGGTAATGAAAGTATTAACTGAAACAAACCAGGAAATCTGGTTTCAACATGAGTCGAATAATAAAGTTTTTCATGATCGATAGTTCTTTTAACTACGATTTCATGATTAACCAATTTTCCACATATCGGCATATGCAACTTAACACTATCAATTTCAGTTTGTTTTTCAATTATCTTCGAAAGACAAATTACACAATTGAAATAATTGATATTATTGATTATTCCATTCCTTATTTCATTAAAGAAACAAGAATTCTTCACTTCAGTTGGATACATGTCACTATAATCATTAACCTCCTGAACTAATTGCTTGTTAAAATCTTGTTTATAACACATTCCTATATATTGTTTCGAAACATCCAGGTCTGATGACTCAGAAAAATAGTACAATGAAGAAGTACATTCCATTTTGTTAATATCATTACCCATAGTTAGATTAAACTTAAACCATAAAATCAAATAAGATAGTGAATTTTTTTTACAATACATTTCACTCTACTACAACAAACGATACTTTATCATAATGAATCAACTATTCTTTAGTATAAATCTCATATAATTGAATATAAAGTTTCTTGTACAAAATACAAAATAAATGATACCTGTTAATCAGTCACTTGGGAATTACGCTAATAAATGTCGTTTCAATTATACATTATAGATTAAATGGGTATGATTGAATGAAATTACATTATTCTTATGAATAAAATTGATCATGTACACTCAGTATCAAATTGGCTATTCAATACTAATTATTGAGAGGCACCAACTTTTTTCTTAATCCAATATTTCTTAAAAACCCAAAGTAAAAATACTATGATTAGAATGAATAGTGTTGTACTGCCAATTAAATATGGAATAAAATAAGATCCTTTAATTGGAAAATATTGTAAAAACTGGAATCGTAATAACTCTTTGCCATATCCGCCTACAGCCAACATAATATCTATTGATTGTACTAGTTGCATTTTTAGTTTCACTTGCGCTATTATAATATGTATCGCATAACTACTGTTCTTTTCATCCTGAATATAAGTCAAATTCAAATAGTGATTTCGAAGATTTCCACACTCTAGTATTTTCAAAATGAAGTAATTTCTATTGTAATTTTCTCTAATATCATCCGGAATACATAGTATACAATTAAAACGGTTTGCTTCATATACAGATTTTATTTTACTTAGTTCATGCATAATACAAGTATATTGGACATCGTTAGGCACAATTTTAAATGTTTCAGCTTTAATAAAATTTTTAAGATTTATTAAAGCATACTTAAAACACAATCCAGGTAATTTTGAAAACTCAAAACTATAATCATGGATCGTATAAATTTGACTTGTATAAATTTTATTATTATAGCAATCGTTTGGATTAAAATTAACAATTTCCACAAGAACAAAATTAATGTTCATTACTAGAAGGAATACTAGCACAATTGACATTTTCATTTTATAAATTTATCTACTGTCTAGTACACATTTGAATGTAACAATGTTGATTAGAACCAAAGTTTTTCGTATTTTATGTTATTGATATACCAATAATTGACCATTATAAATCCCATGGGAATATTCAAAAATTCAATGATTTTCATTGAAAAAAAAAATTGCTCAAATCACAAAATTATCTTTAAGATAATGATATGATGGGTTCATTGATACATTAGTAATAATAACTAAGTGATGAAATAAGAAATTTCATGTTATGATTTCGAAATCAAGGATTAAATGACATTATTACACTTATTACTATCTCATTTCTAATGAACTTAAAGCATTGAATCCCAAATAATAAAAATCATGAGAATGTTATGCTAACTAGAGCAAAAACGAAAATATCAGATTAACAAGATTAAATTGAATTCATTATTATCCACCCCACGAAATACACAATAATTTAAATTTGATGTACCACTCTCCATTAATTGTTGATTAGCTGTGATTGATTATAAAATTCATAAGAAAAACATTGATATTTATAATAAATTCATCACTTTCTTAATAGATTACAATAATCTTATCCGAATTATAAATAGATTTATCATCATTTCCAACTTTGATTCGATCTAACTGATGGGTTCATTGATACAAAAACGTATACAAAACGGTATTGCACACTTATTTTATTATTCTTCCAATTACTGTAATCCATAGCTTTTAAATCTCAAAAGAGCGTATAACACTAAAAACAAACAACTACAATGGACCATTGTAACAGCAATTAAGAATCATTGACTAGTGTTTGTCTTAAATCATAATTGATTCAGACAATAGTAGTTAATATAAATGAAAATATTTTTAATTCAATCTGCCTGAGTTAAATTGCACTATTACTTTCCCATCACTCAAAATGCATAAAAACTTAATTCTGTTATAATGACTTTGTCAATTTGCCACACAAATCTGTTATGTATACAAAAATCTTTAGAACAAATGTTAAGTAATTACCATTAAAGTAATTCTCTATACTTATAGAAGAAATATTATCTCAATTCATTTAATATTCAGGTCATATTACTATAACCCAAAAGTCCGTCCAAAGTCAATGGCCAAAGTTAATAATCAAAACACAGTGAATGAATCATAGTTTTCGAAATCAGTTCTATATTTACAATCAAAATAATTAAATGAAATTATAATTTTGTTACACAGACACACTTTATGTGCAATTTAAAATTATGTAATTTTCATGATCACATAATCCATAATAGCACAAAATGTTCATAAACAAACACAACACTATTAAACCGGTTGAACTTGAAATATTAACATTGCGGTTTATTTTTTTCTTATTCAATTTAAAATTTAATTATTATTATTCTCATTCTATAAACATTTTGTTCTCAGATGCGTATAATTCAAATTGCCATAAGTTTTAATCTCAAGTAATAATAACTGACAATTATTTACCGTAAATGATCAGAATAAATTGAAAAGTTCCAGTTTTTTGGTACTAAATAAAATTAAATTGTTTTCATTATCAACTAATTAAATTAAACGTGATATGAAATTTCATAAATACCAAAAATGGCCATTTCTAACCAAAATGATAAATAATGATCCCATAGAGGAGCCCTTGACTCCAATTTATTAACAAAATGAGTGGGAACATTCCAACGGTTGAAGTATATTGTATGCGTTTCATTAAATTGAAAACATTTTTCAAATAAACATGGGATGGGAACCTAAAACTAAGCCACACACCCATTTTTAGGGTAAACAATAATACAATAATAAAGTCACTTAATTAGATGTCTTAAGTCAACGATCATTTGCATAAAATTACAATTCGTTTCAATATCATTGCAAAATCCAAAAAAAATAAAACAAATAAACATCAAAACGAAATAAAATTAAGAATTATGAATAATCATCCAGCTTAATTCTTTATGAGTTTACCTTGTCCATAGGTGACCATATTCTAATTATGAATAAATTATTACGAAAATCATTCAATGTCAATACTGTTTATTCACAGTACAAAAATTCAAAAGACAGTATATTATAACTAAATGAATAAAGGTTAATCACGTAACTAACTCGGCATAGCATTATCTAAACGACAACTGCATTATACACATATAAATATTCTTTTAAAATTTCATTCAAAACCCCTTTTTAATTTTAATATACCAAGTGAATGAAAATTAAAAAAAAAATGTTGTGTTGCATGATTTGGTAAGCAATTTAACCGTTTTTATTTCATTTTTTGCTTCAAAGAAGTTAACATTGAAACAAAATATGCAATTCGCAACATAAAATATCATAGTTATAAACTGAAATACTCAACTGGTTTCTCTATTCCAGAATTTTATATCAACGGGATAGTTAAGGATCCGTTTTACATACTATACTGTCTGTTTGTCTGTTGCCACATTCATAACGCATATCTAATTACGTACCCAAGAAACAATTGAACCATAAAACGATGTTCATTCCAATTGCCAGTAATAATATGAAGTAAGCGACCACAACGCATATTAATTTACATTTAAAATTCTCACGTTAAAAAACTAACCGCTTATTAGATTTACCTCATCGAATGCCACATCAAGAATCTTAATTCATCTAGAGGTGAGTTTCCGTAAGTAGTGAAACTGTACAAAAAAATTTACAAGTAAACTTGCCAATGATTGATCAGTAACTTCAAAAGATCAACGTTAAGACTTTACACACGTTAAAATTCTTATTATATTTTTTGTAGCATAAACATATACAAGACACAGAATGACTACTAGCAATCAAGATCCAATTATGTCGTACAAGACAACCGAATATCAAGTAAGAATATTATATTTTATTTAAAAATATATAACTTCTTTTTACTTGAATTAACAATCAAACAAGAAATTGTTGACACAATTTTCTTATGTTTTATTTAACTTGAAACTAATAATTTATCCAAAGCATAAAATTACGTGGTTTAAGTAACATTAATAACAATCAATCCAATAACAATAATCAATTCTTCTTTCGTATGTGCTTGTGACACTAAAATCTACTTATTACATTTACTTTTTCCATTACACGTTGTCTATTTCTCGTTTTTTATTTGTTATTATTTTACCTGAATGAGGTGAGACTAAACGACAAAAAAAAAATTAAATTATGAAACTAACTAAAAGTTAAATTTATAGATGTCCGATGGACATCATCATCTCAGCCATATGATTCAGCAAATAAAAGAAAAAAAAATATCATCGCAAACAAAAAATGAGAATGAAACCTTTCAATAATCAGATATTACACACAGATGAACAGGTTCCATTTTTGTACCACACAATTCTCTCTCGTTCACCATCTAAATTATACATTGAATAGATTTCACATGTACGAATTTACATAGCCGATTATCACGTCAGTAATAAATAAAAATTTTATTCAAACGAAAAACAAATCATCACACATCTTTAGTATCCGGAATAAAACGAGTAATATTCCATTTGGATGGACAATTTGTAATTTATACATTAGATTTTAAGAGCCAACAGCGTTAAGAAATGTGTATTCCAATTAAACCCTTTCAATTAATACATAAAAGACAAATATTAATTAATTTCGTACACCTGACATCATTCATTCCATACCCAACGATGTGGGTTTGTCACGATTCTACCTATTACAGTATAAGATCAAGCCAATGGGGTTATCAATCAACCCATAAAATTAGACACAACCAAATGCCAGTATGGTAGGACTAAAAAAAATACCGCTAAATAACAAAAATTTACAACAAATGTAAATACGTTGAACAAAATTGACTGGATATTTGTAAAATGAACTCATAAAACAAAACGATACTGAAACTCGCTTAGGAAATTCCGGGTGTATTACGTCATTATTCATTCCTGTCTCAGAGTTTCTCGCACTCATTACACTTCTGCATCAACAAAAATCCATGAATTTTAAGACCACCCCATTAATAGTAGTACCGTTTTTATTTCTGATTATTTAGAAACAATCTCTTTTAATTCTCGATTTGTATACATTAAGTTGAAAAGTTTTTAATTTTCCATCAATTCGTTTTTTCATCTTTCATTTTTTTTTTAACTTAAACACAATCTTGTTTTATTACAGATTGCTCAATACAAAATCTGCATAATGTATTCGATGAGATTTAAAGTGAGAAACAAAAACATAATACGAGAATATCATAATATCATATTGAATCCCAACCAATTTCGATATAAAAATCTATGAAATTAATGGACACCAGACGATGAATGGTGTAGCATATTATTATGTGTGTTCTATATTGCAGTTAAAAATAGATCACATTTTATTCAAGTATTAAAACAAAAAAACAAAAACAACAACAACCAACAAAATATGTAAATGAAATAACTTGAACGATCGGTAAAAATCCACTTCCCATATTTTGTTTTTTATATTTGATTCATAATTCTCTTTGGTTAATAACGAATAGCAAAACAAATGCCACTTAATGTATAAGAGAAGTTATTTATATGTAATCGTGCACTTATGCTAATTGATCGCCTATCAACATAACTACTAAAAAAACAATTGACCCTTAATGCAACACTTCATTTAACCATTTCGGTGAATTTACTTAGTTTAACCAGCACAGATTTCATATTGCAATTTATAATGGCCACAACACATTGTTGGTAATTTAGCTATGGGTGTTGTCTTGTGTATCCAGGGAGTATTCAATTACAACACCGACCGAATAAAACAAGTGCACTAGATAACATTGACGAGGATTTATTGATTTATCTCCGATAGAGCCGAATATGAATGTAAAAAACAGGACAACACTATGACTCATCATAATCTGGTAATGATTCTAAGTACTCACATTTACTGTCGATTCCCGTACTACTTGTGATATGGATTCCCGTAATTGTGCAGCCATTCCCGGCTTATTTAATCCTTTTGCAAATCGTCGTTCCATGTTGTTGCTATGGGCTGTCGTCACCAACCAAAATTATCCTTTTGCACCAATAAATTATTGTAATCCAATTGAAATTTAAGTATTTCGCGAATACGTTTAAACCACAATATCTTAATCACTAATTACACGTAAATATTCACCATACAATTAAATAAAACGATAAACAACTCTAAGCTGATTAAATTTTTGCAAAAATTTTCATTGCGCTAACTATTTTTTCTTCTCACTTCTCTTTTTTCTTTTTGGCACTTTTATCATTCACTGAACGTAATCGACAAATTTAAACCAACTTTTACGATAGAATAGCACTTGTGTTTTGCGATTTAAATCATAATCAAAACTAACTAAATTACACACAGAACCGTAAATAAATTAAATCAGTAGTTATAATAACATACTGGCCTAGAGGAAGTGAATTTAAAATAGAAAAATGAAACACACACTTTTTATTTGGTGCTCAACTAATTGATTGCGATACAACGGGAGAGTGATTGGATTGAGAGAATGTTGCCCACCAATTAAATATTCGAGTGTACATTGCCAACTAGACTCGAGTGTTTTTTCTAAAGTTTAAGTTGTTGCGATGAGAGATAAAAGAAACAGAGATACTAGATTGATGTATTTTTCCATGCCCAAGAGTATTTTGATAGTACAATGGTTAAACGGAAGAAGCTAGCAAGCATTGCCAACTTATTAGGCGGGAACGTTTTCGGCTTGGAAGAAATGCCGAATTAAGAATTCCACCAGAAATAAATGAAATTATTGGAAAACTTTAGCTTAGAACGAGACATTTAGTAATAACTATTGCCTAAATGTACATTATCGGAGGAATCATTATTTAATTTGGAAACAACAATTGACAGTCTCAATCATCGAAAACTCAAACACGGTAATCTTCACATTTTTGCCGACAATTTAACATCTCAACTTAACAAGGACCTAAGTGATACTTAAGACTAGGAAATATTTCACTAAAAGATGTAGAACATGATGTTCTTTATATCTCATGTGTAAAATCTAGAAAATACGATGAATTATGTTCTGACAAATTATCCAAAAGAATGTTTTAAATTTTCCAAACGTGGAAACTTTAAATTTGATTATCTCAAGAATAATTTTTTTTTCCATTTACGACTTTATTAACTTTACAGCAAACGAATTGCTACTTCATAACTGTATGCCATCTCTGCCGTACAACGAAAGAATGGTATAAGTGCACATATACGACTATATGAGTTATTATTATAATAAAAATATTAATTTAATACCCTAACTATCTGACCTAGTATTGTATCGATGCGATTAATTTTAATTAATAAAAACTGAGAATAAAAAATTTATAGAATGGTACAAGTGCACACAAAATTCAAAAATACACAATTGGAATTCGATTATCTCGAAACGAGAGCCGTGTCACTTATACCATTCTTTCGTTGTACGCTGAATTTGTTGAAATTGCTGTTTCAAAACTGCTTTATCCATATTGCTGTCAGTCTGCAACGTCACTTCATATGAATCTTTCTTTCTTTTGAATCTAACGCCATTTGCAGGCGTGTTGTGTGTCAATTTGGTGAACTTGAAATTAGAAAACATCCAAAATGGTAAGCATCTATTCGATAAATTAATTCAAGAATCGTGTAGCCAGTGAATCAAGGATTCCGAGGATATAATTATTTGTGTCGGCCTAATTGAATTATCAGAATTATTTGCGATGAAAGTTGCGAGTGTATTTCTCGTCTTTATTCTTGCCATTTGTCGCTACCAATTTACCTGGCGGCCGCATATAATAGTGATATTGTTCCATGAAAATGACTGATATTCTAACGAGACTGTTGACGTGTACAGTTACGCAGTCCTCGTGAGATTCAGTCTCTTACGTGATTTACTTCCACCATAATCAATATGGATTTAAAGTGGGTCAAGAAATTGGAGAAAAGCCCATGCCTAACGCCATTGTATCATGGTGGCATCATTACTGACAAAAGAGAAAGGACAGTCCTTTCTGCTGATTAAATAGCATGATGTGAATGCATACTGATAGCGTCATTATTAATTGGCAACTTCTATTATCTCATTGCTATCCAGGTTAACTTTACTGTCGATGAAATCCGTGCCATGATGGACAAAAAGAAGAACATTCGTAATATGTCCGTCATTGCCCACGTCGATCATGGAAAATCTACATTGACCGATTCATTGGTGTCAAAGGCTGGTATCATTGCTGGTGCCAAGGCTGGCGAGACCCGGTTCACCGATACGCGTAAGGATGAGCAGGAACGTTGTATTACAATCAAATCAACGGCCATCTCTATGTACTTCGAAGTCGAAGAGAAGGATACCGTTTTCATCACTCATCCAGATCAACGTGAGAAAGACAGCCGTGGTTTCTTGATCAATTTGATTGATTCACCCGGACACGTTGATTTCTCATCCGAAGTCACAGCCGCATTACGTGTAACTGACGGTGCTCTTGTTGTCGTCGATTGCGTTTCAGGTAAGACAATTATTTTCATTCGTTTACTTTCATTTATTGCAAAGACAACGGATCTACGCATCACCTTTCAGCACAACACGTGCCATGCATAGATTTAACTGTGAACCGTTCTATCGGCTTTGCACTCAAGTCTATAATTGTATTGGTAGTGCATCAATGAAAGGAGATTAACGATTGCATATTGCTCTCTAACGCTGTTCTGCGACCTCTATCCTTATGTCGGATCAGAATATGCTGCGGTTTAATATGCACAATTTTTGCAATGTTGTGAAATTCAACTAACCGATGATTAATATCGTTAGTGAATTTTGTACAATAACAAATTATATGATGACTTTATCAATTAGCTTTATATTTTTTTTTCTATACGTATTAATTTCTAGGCGTATGCGTCCAAACTGAAACTGTATTGCGTCAAGCTATTGCTGAACGTATTAAGCCAATCTTGTTCATGAACAAGATGGACCGTGCTTTGTTGGAATTGCAATTGGAAGCTGAAGAATTGTACCAAACTTTCCAACGTATTGTTGAAAACGTGAACGTAATCATTGCCACCTACAATGATGATGGTGGTCCAATGGGTGAAGTACGCGTTGATCCATCAAAGGGTTCAGTCGGTTTCGGTTCTGGTCTCCATGGATGGGCTTTCACCTTGAAACAATTCTCTGAATTGTATGCTGACAAATTCAAGATCGATGTTGTCAAACTAATGAACCGTCTCTGGGGTGAAAACTTCTTCAATCCAAAGACCAAGAAGTGGGCCAAACAAAAGGACGCTGATAACAAACGTTCATTCTGTATGTATATCTTGGACCCAATCTACAAGGTCTTCGATGCTGTCATGAACTACAAGAAGGAAGAAATTGGTACACTTTTGGAGAAGATCGGTGTTGCCTTAAAACACGAAGATAAAGATAAGGACGGTAAAGCCTTATTGAAAGTTATTATGCGCACATGGTTGCCAGCTGGTGAAGCTTTACTTCAGATGATTGCCATCCATTTGCCATCACCAGTCGTTGCCCAGAAATACCGTATGGAAATGTTATACGAGGGTCCACATGATGATGAAGCAGCTGTTGCTGTTAAAACCTGTGACCCAGACGGTCCACTCATGATGTACATATCTAAAATGGTACCGACCTCCGATAAGGGACGTTTCTATGCTTTCGGTCGTGTGTTCTCTGGTAAAGTAGCCACTGGACAAAAATGCAGAATCATGGGACCAAACTATGTCCCAGGAAAGAAAGAAGATTTGTACGAGAAGGCTATCCAACGTACCATTCTTATGATGGGACGTTATGTTGAAGCCATTGAAGATGTACCATGCGGTAACATTTGCGGTCTTGTCGGTGTTGATCAATTCTTGGTCAAGACTGGTACCATCTCAACATTCAAGGATGCCCATAACATGAAGGTGAGTTTATTTAATGATAATTATAGTATTTTATTTACAATACGTCGTAATTCCATGATGATAAATTTTCACAGACCTGTTCTGAATTGATAGTGAGGTGAATTTATATTTAGCTGACAATAATTTAAAATACAACGTATTTAATTTAACGAGTGTTTTTAAGCGATTGATTACTGATGAGAAAAAATATCTATTTTTATATAATTAGGTCATGAAATTCTCAGTATCACCAGTCGTGCGTGTTGCTGTTGAACCTAAAAATCCAGCTGATTTACCAAAATTGGTAGAAGGTTTGAAACGTTTGGCCAAATCAGATCCTATGGTACAATGTATCATTGAAGAATCCGGTGAACACATTATTGCTGGTGCCGGTGAATTGCATTTGGAAATTTGCTTGAAGGATTTGGAAGAAGATCATGCTTGCATCCCATTGAAGAAATCAGATCCAGTTGTATCATACCGTGAAACTGTTAGCGAAGAATCCGATCAAATGTGTTTGTCAAAATCACCAAACAAGCACAATCGTTTGTTCATGAAGGCTCAACCAATGCCTGATGGTTTACCAGAAGATATTGATAACGGTAAAGTGAATTCACGTGATGACTTCAAAGTCCGTGCCCGTTATTTGGCTGAGACTTATGAATATGATGTCACTGAAGCCAGAAAGATTTGGTGCTTCGGTCCAGACGGTACTGGTCCAAATGTAGTCATTGATTGCACTAAGGGAGTCCAATATTTGAATGAAATCAAGGATTCAGTTGTCGCCGGTTTCCAATGGGCTTCAAAGGAAGGTGTTTTGGCTGATGAAAACATGCGTGGTAAGTAATTTCATTTGAGACGAAATTTAATCTTCAATAAGATGAAATGACTGAATTGATTTCTAATGAATTACTATTTTTACATTTTAGGTGTTCGTTTCAACATTTACGATGTCACTTTACACGCTGACGCTATCCATCGTGGTGGCGGTCAAATCATTCCAACTGCTCGTCGTGTATTGTATGCCTCAGTAATCACAGCAGCTCCACGTCTCATGGAGCCAGTCTATTTGTGCGAAATCCAATGTCCAGAAGTAGCTGTTGGTGGTATTTATGGTGTATTGAATCGTCGTCGTGGTCACGTATTCGAGGAAGCTCAAGTAGCTGGTACTCCAATGTTCGTAGTTAAAGCATATTTGCCTGTAAACGAATCATTCGGTTTCACTGCTGATTTACGTTCCAACACCGGTGGACAAGCTTTCCCACAATGCGTATTCGATCATTGGCAAATTCTCCCAGGTGATCCCTTCGAGCCAGCTAGCAAACCTTATCAAATCGTACAGGACACGAGAAAACGTAAGGGTCTTAAGGATGGTTTACCAGACTTGACTCAATACTTAGATAAATTGTAAACGATTGTCAATAATCTTATACAATATTCTTATAATTTTTTTGTCATTTATTTTCTTATCTCGTGCATCTGTATAAATACGATATAATTTACCATAAAAAACGTAACACAAACGTTTGAGACGTGATTGGGAACCAACTAAATAAGAATATGAGCGCACGTCCATCATATGATTTCAAGTATATTTTAATTAATATTTAAGAAGCCGATATGGGAAATAAGTAACATCAATATACATAGTTGTTAAAGAACTTTTTTTTTATTTGAAAAAAAAAAACATAAACGGCTGAAGAAAAATATACAGAAGCAATTCAAAATAAGATCAAGATGCGAGTATCATTATTCTTGTTTTTCATGTCTTTTTATTTAATTTATACTCACAAATATGCATCGTTGTATTCAATTGAAAACACAGGAAGGCGAATGGAAATTACAAATCATTGAATGGTTATTGCAAAGTTTAATTAAATGTAAAATCAAAAAAAGAACAAACAACAATGAATTTCTATTTTCAGTAAGATTATTTTAAAGAAAGAGAATATTTATCAATATCTTATTTGCCTTTATTTTGTACGAGTATCAATTTGTTTTAACGGCGCTGTGTATAACTATTGACAAATACTTATTTTAGATGAAACCAACCCAGTAAAATGAATAGAATATTAATATACCAACGATTGATGCTATTTAATTATAAATTATTACTGATTAGCGTACTCTCTGCATATACAGACACGAATATAATTATTAATTCCTTTTGTAACAAAAATTATGAAAAAACTGAGAAATAAAAAAAAATTAATATGAAATTTAGTTACAAAAAATTCAGTATTTCTATTCAATTAGCGTTAAATTTCAGGTGATAAGAACTAATTAATATTTGATAACGAAAAAGTTGAATGGAAAATCTAACAGCGCCTCTATATGTCATTGTGAGAAGCTTTTGATTCCAGTAGTACTAGAATTGCATTAATGAGAAATGTCATTGATAATACATTCGTGTTATTTACGTACAGTACCATCAATAAGGTGATAATAAATCTATTAGTAGTACTGTCTTAAACAATTGTGATAACAATTATTTGAATTGCATGTAGGAATTGCATGTAAAGTGATTTATTTTTTAATATTATTATGTCTTCTGTGAAACTTGCCAATTGGAATATTCTCTTAATGGAATAAATAATAAATGCTATACACTCTTTCACATATAATGAAAGATTACGAAAGGATTTTCCTTTGATTCGGATTGTTTAGTTTAACTGGATCACTGTTACAGATCAGATTGAAAGTGTACATAATGTGCACATTCTACTGAATTGAACAAGTAAATTTTTACGGAGAAATACTTTGAGAGTTTTAGTGGTAAATCGTTTCGAATGCAACTTTATTCCGTTTTAAATTAATTAATTACCTGGTATAAAAACAGTTAATTGGTGAATTAGTGACAGAAACAAGTGCCGCGATGGGGTAAACATTTGAAAATGAATAAATTTGTCTTGAAATCAATCGAAATTCAATAAGAAAAGCGCGTTTTCATTGAACTCCACCCGATTTTCTATGGCAAACAATATTTTATATGTAAAATTCAGGACGACTGAACTGCCGTAGGATAAATAGAAAAGTGTATATGGGAAAACTTTTAGCATATTATATGTCTCACCTCAAATTACAAAATGTGTGACTATCATAAGTCATCATTTATTATTCAAATCCAATTAATAACTGTGAGCCTTCCTACAGCATCTAATTTTTATAATGCTAATTAGTGTGGCGCACCTAATATGGGTTGCCTGTGTACATTAAATTGTCTATGCCGCAAGTAATAAAACATTTATGGACTATCAAAAGTTGTACGACAGAATCACTAATGTCCATCTAATCTGTGTATCAATGAACTCAATTAAGATTCATTGTCACAACACAACAAGCCATTAGAGTCAATATTTATAATTGGCATAAGTGCGACCAATCACCTTATCATCAACAACCTGTGATTTGAGTTGTAATTTACAGGTAACGCATATTTGGAAAACATAATATGGTTGTTCTGATAAGACAAGTGTTTGGCACCATTCTATACGTTGTAGGCAATGGAATGTCATGTATTTTAAGGAATGGCTGGTCTTTCGTTTTTTTTTTCGCCCACACTTTAAACATTTGAATTAATTTCAATGTAGCATTACTGAACATTTGATTAAATTAAATAGTTTCATGTTTCCTAATTATAAAAATAAATATACAATTTATCTGATTTTGACGAAGGCCTGTTTACTAAACAGAAGTTGTAATTTGACTGTAAAACACATCATATTCGGTGTTTATTCATACAGAATTGAAAGTTTATATTTACCGTTTTATTGAGGATGGGGGAGTTCAATTATATCGTCAAACAGAAAGCGCCAGCATCATAACATACAGAAATATACGAATTTGAGAAAATTTAATATTGTTATTCATTAAATGAACGGACAAACCAGATGTGGTTCATGTATCTTTTTGCACATTTTCTCATTGTACTTGCACAATGGTTTATATTCAATTTTAATATAAAATAAATATAATACACAACAAAAAAAAATAAAACCATAGTAAAACATTAAAATCAATATCTCAAATGATGTGCTATTGAATTTCGATTGATTTCAATATCGGAATGTAGAATGGAATTCATTGGAGAATTCTGTTTCATTTTAAAAATAAAAAAATTAAATCATGTATGTTTGGTTTTTAGGGAACAACCAATATTCACTTGTCAGGCTCATGTATTCCATATTGATCCAAAAACAAAACGGACATGGATAACAGCCAGCACAAAAGCGGTATCGGTTAGTTTCTTTTATGATTCATCACGTAATTTATACCGGATCATAAGTGTAGAAGGCTCAAAGCCCGTCATTAATTCCACGATTACGCCAAACATGTCGTTCACACAAACATCACAAAAATTTGGACAATGGAGTGATGTGAGAGCGAACACAGTGTATGGTTTGGGTTTTGCCTCGGAGGCTGAGCTCACTAAATTTGTGGAGAAATTTCAAGAAGTTAAAGAAGCAACGAAAAATGCACAAGCTAAGAATCCCGTGAATGGTAATACTTAAACCAATATATGAAACCGTATAAATTCCTTAAAATAAATTCAAAATTTTTAAACATTTTAGGAAGTTCTGCGGCCACACCAGTAACCTCAGCTAATACGTCACCAATATCAGGTCGTAATTCGTTATTTCAAAATGACAATGCTGGCGATAACCACATAGAACCACCAAATATGTCAGCAGCTAATATTCAAGTAATAACACAAAATTTATTGATTGTTTTATAAACACATTTCCTAATCTATAATTAATTGAATTTAAATTATTATTATAATTTTGTAGAATGCGAATAACCCAGAGAGTCCATCACATAAAATGACAACATCGAATGCAAATAGTATGGATAATAAAAATTCATCATTAAACAATAGCTCAATTGACAGTGGTTCACATTCCGAACAGCAATTAAAGTATGAAAATGAACGTTTAAAAATGGCATTAGCACAAAGTTGTGCAAACGCAAAGAAATGGGAAATTGAATTAGCCACATTAAAGAGTAACAATGTACGCTTAACGAGTGCACTACAAGAATCAACGGCAAACGTTGAAGAATGGAAGAGACAACTACATACGTATAAGGAAGAGAATGCTAGACTGAAGGATGTTTTAAAAGGCGGCGGCCAATTTATTGGTTCCGATATGAATGAAGAGTTACGCCGTGAAACGATACTACTTAAGAACCGTATTGAGAGTTTAGAGAAAGAATTGAAAGGACAAGAGTTGGAACTGAAGGCAGCCAATTTGAGTTTAAAAGATAAATCAAATGATCCAAATGTAAGTTTGAAACGGTTTCTATTCAAATAGTGTTAATGTTATAACCTAATTATATAAATTTTGAATGGATTATAATTGATTTTCTAGATACAACTTTTGATGGATTTAAATGAGAAGTTTGCCAAACAATTAAATGAATTATGTAACGTACACAAGGAAATAGATAAGGTTTTGTTCTCATATAACAGCACTTGAGACTTAGATGGTATGGAAAGTTCAATGGTAAGTGTTTCATTAGTTAGCAAACAATATCTATTTATAATTTTCGGTTTAACAATGTCATCCATAATTTATACATAAAATATATTCTTTTTGATATTTTAGAACGTATCCACACTTAGAAAACATAGCACAAAATCAACAACTTCCGTATCATCGAAACGTGATTCTTTCAGTTATAATAAACCATTCAATGGTGATGATAAAATGTCATTACAATCAGACATTGTAGGTGACGGCACAAATAAAAATCCAAGTGCAATAAATAATATTAACAATAATAATATGCCAATCAAATCGAATTCATGTATCGAATCGACGGCATCAACTGGTAGTAGTGTTGGTAAAAAAACAGCAACAATACTCGTATCAAAGACTAAAACAAAAACAGGACTTCCTCTACTTCTTAAAAATTCAATTAATAATTGATTTATATATTTTTGCTCATCTCTATTAGTGTAATCTAGTTTTTAACCGTAACAATGAGATAAAGGTTCTTTTACGTTTATTATGTCATAATATTTCTCATACCTTTTCTCGATTTAATTCTCAATAGTTGTCAGTAACGTGATGTATAACTTATTTAATATTTAATCAAGATTCCGCGATCGTGAGTTTTAATGTATTTATTTACATAAGGTTTTTAAACTAGTTAGATGCCTATGTCAGTACATAGATGAAGAAGAAAATTGTATGTTTCTTTTACTTTAATATAACTGCACATTCGTAGAGTATGTGTACGGACTGTATTCGTTTCAATTTGGGGACAAAATACATTATAAAGATTAGTGCAAGGCATAAAAAAAAAAAGAAAATGAAAATAATAATCGTTATCTAGATGTAATACTGTATATTTCTATGTATGCTCATTTAGTTACACATTATTTATGATAATGAATTCCTTTGAATAATGATGATATCGATTTATAATGTTGAGATTATTAATAAGATTATGAAGAATTTTTAAAATAGAAAACTGCAACTAAATAATGATATTAAAGTATGGATAAACGGCTGACGTTGTCAAATGAAATGCCACATTGGTTTATTGTAAAGGATAAAAAAAAATGAATAGAATTCTATAATTAGATATGATGGTATGAGAGAATCTCATTATTGGAGAAAAATTGCACTTTTTTTAGTGAGTTATATTGTATGTATATGCGACTATGATAAAAGATAAATAGTATTCACGCTATTAAGTATTGTTACGAATTAACTGACAAGATAAAATAAAAATACTAATGATTAATCAGACAAAAGAACACACATACTCATCATCACTGTTAATAAAATATATTTTATTTCTTTAGTATTTTCTAGTTATAAATAATAGTTTTTATGTGCCAGAATAGTAAAAAAACAAGAAAAATAAACGAATCTCGTATGCTTCTACAACAGTATTCCACTGTACATGAATAAATAATTTTAAATTGTACTTTCAAAATATGTTTAAAAAAAAAATATAAAATGACAGAGTGTTGTAGTAGTTGGTAAGCAGTTTAAGTATTATTAAATTTTTCCGATTATTATCCTTATGTATTTATTCCTCTGGTTCCACATTAAATTGTGGATTCAGGTTCAATGTAAAACTCATGAAAAATAATGAAATTTATATTCAAATTAAGAAATGACCATTATTCGTGGACTATAAATATGATAAATGATTGAAATCCTCCAATTATGGAGAGAAAATGTGAAATTTGTATCGCATATTTAAATTTAAATAATTGATTAGATGAAACGAAATGTATGTTATGCCAATTTAATTTTTTAATTTGCAAAACAACAAGAAATAAAAATGTATTGAATACACAAACAATGAATAAAAGAATATAACACTCATAAAGTCATTAAGAAATGAATGAAAAAAAAAAATATTAAAATTTTATATGATAGCTGAGGTGTTTTATGATACAAACTGAACAAAAAAATAAAAAAAAATCATTCAAAATAAGTGAAATAAAATGAAAACCGAATTACTTGATTAATTACTAAAGAACAATGTAGGTAAGAAATTTATAGTAACTGAAAATGAATATTCATAACAATTATTAATGAATGAAGAATTATTATCTATTTATGAACCAAAGAAACCAATTGTTTTATTATGTCTTTTGTATGGTATACACATTCCAAATTGATAAAACAAACGACAATATTTGCCGACAAATTTGCAGGAATTTTCATTTGAACTTCAAAAGCTTTCTGTTCTGTATCAGTTGTAGTGTTTGGAATTGATTCATCTGGTCACTCTGTTTCAGAAGGGTATTAGGTACACATTGATTCGATTTATGTTCTACTAGATTCGTAATCACTTTATTCTTTTATAAGAAGTTATTTTTCACTAACAAAAAAAATGGCAATTCTCATGTGATTCTAATCAAATGCAATTGTAATTTCTAATTAGGCAAAAGAATCCACATAATCTAATACCCCAAGACACTCTTTCTATAAGATACATCGATAGCGCTCGTTTATGTCGACCATACACATCACTTAAATTTACAGATGTTGATACGAACTGTGAATTTTGTCTGTTCTCTAAAACTGAATTTCGATAACAGTTCAAATATATTCCACGTTAATTAACTTTAATTTGATTGCACTAACCAATGTCATTAAACTTCTGTTATTTATTTGGTGCAGCCGAGACCAATGCAGTAACAATTACTCCAAATAAAATTGAATATATCAACATCATAATTACCAGAGAATTTCATTTCAATTAGGACTGTGCTGATATATAAAACAATTATTATACAAAGGTTCAGGCTTAACTGTCAGTATGCACACCAATGTCAGTTATAAATGTTATTTTTCATTCTTGTTCATAGTTTTTGTACATCTAATAGAGTTAAAATGAATTTAATATAGTCAAGCATCAAACATTTTTATTAATTAGGATTAAAGTTCTTCAAAATAGTAAAGTGAGAGTGTTTTATTCTATAGATCAATGTTAAATCAGAATTATATTTAATCAAACTTTTGTATTCTATCCAATCGTTTTTGTACTTCACTTGGAAGTGGCTTTTTCTTCGGTTTAGGAGTTTTAACTGAACGGCATATGCAGACTCCATTAATACAAGTACCAGTCACGAGACCTCGAAAGTAACAATTGTATTTACATAGTTTATTACCCAACACACCATCAATGAATGGACATCCTATCAACGCACGTTTACTACGATCCTTAACTGTATCAAATGCTTCAAGTACAATGTGATATAAATTAAGAAATCAATGATATTTCAACTATTGATTATATTTATTCACCTGTATCGTTTACATCTGAATGTTCACTATTCACAACAGCTACCATTGCGGTAAGAATAAATCCAAATATAATCAATGATGAAAAATGCATTTTGATAACAAAGAAAAATTGAATTTGACTAAAACAATGCTATGGCGTAATGATGAAGTAATGATGTAAACATTAAATTATTTAAAAGAAAAAATGTGAAAATTTGTAAATAATTGAAAATGAATTGAACCTTGTAACTTGTTTAAATGTTATTCTTATAAATTAATAAAGTATTCGTCTTAGAATTGATGTATCGTCAAATGGTAACTGTAGGAATATTTTAATTTCTCATATTTATATTAAAAATATTTCATTCCATATGGTTGATATCATTATTTACCAAATAAGTTATTGGGCCGTTATTGTTATGAATTAGTTATTTATTAGTATTGATTGCCACCAAATTTCTGATTCAAGTGGAAAATTAGTCCCAAATGAACTTGAGATAAGAAGGTAAGCATTTTATTAATAAGAATACCTTTGTTTTAATGTCTTTTGATTGGCAACCTTCATGAATCGTTCTTCAATCAATTGTAATGTTTGAACTTCCTTTTTTTTTAGAACTTATCGTACCATTAACATTCAATTTTATTTGAAACTTTTTGTACTGAATATTATCAACATGATTAATGAATATCAACATTTAATCATTTGAGGAAATGTAAATGTACATCTAGTACAACCGTTTATATCTACTAACTGATACTAATTAAACTACTGCAGTTTATTAGGAAAAATCTGAACTGTACTGATAGAACGAACTAAGAATATTGATTGTTCTTTTATCAAATTCGAATTATTTAACCGTTAATTAACTTGAATTTAATTTAATTCAATGATTTGGTGCACTTGTTTATTAGGTGAAGTGTGATGATACTGTCTTGATTGCTGCAGTAACAGTGACAGCAGCCAATTAATTCAATTAGGACAACCAAGATAATTATTAAAGAACGGTGAGGTTTAACTGTCAGAATGCAAATCAATGTCAGTATTCTATAATCAATATTTTATTTATTTCTTATAGTTTCCATATTTCCTATTGACTAAACATGTATTAATTTTTTTTCCGACGTCAAATCATTAATTACTATGAACTATTAATAAAAGAGAGAGCGTTTTGTTCGGGATACAGTATTCAATGTGGAAAATGCATACTATGCCATCTTCTCGATTGGATAGAATTGGAGGATGCCTTTGTTGCTGGTGCATTACTTCGGCGACAAATACAGACTCCATGATGACAAATACCAGTCACGTAACCTCTAATATAGCAGTTAGCTGAACATATTGTGCTGGCAACAAATCCATCAAGTGACGGACATCCGAAAAAAGCACGTTTACTACGATCCTTAACATCATTTATTTCATCAGGAATAAGGTCATTAGCTTTAAAAACCAACGGATATTTAATATAATTCAATTCAATATAATTCAATTACTTCTTACTTGTATCTTCAATTTCTATTTGTTGAGTATCTATTACGATTATCATTAAAATAAAAACAACGCCAAGTAAAACCAATGAACTGATTTTCATCTTGTTCAATAAAGAACTTATTGAATTTGAATTAGATTCTTACTGTGAATTTAAATGAATTTTATTTCAAGATGTTAATTGAAATGTATTGGTAAAACTGTGAATGAAACGTAGTAAAATGAACTTTTTAACCTTTTGAATGTTTTGTTTAAAATATTTTAAATTATTCTTTAATAATTGAAGTATCATCAAGTAGTAACTGTAAGATTATTAGAAATTTGCCTATTTATATTCAAAATATTCTATTCCATATGTCTTTTATCATTGTTTTGTAAATAAATCAATTGGCAATTATTGTTATAATTTGGTGCTTTATTAGTGTTGATAATATTACGATAAATTTAATAATAAATTAATGTCAATTAAGCTATTGATTAATAAAGTAAAAGTCTCAGTGAACAATCATGAATTTCGTACTTTTGTATATGAATTAGTGATTTATTAAAACTTATGCCGGTATACAAGAAATTGTTTGTGCCTTATAAGCGGGTTTGACTGTACGTTGTCCAATTCAATTGTCGATTAATGTTGCGGGCGGGAGGTGTAAATCAAAGCTTTCAATTGAGTCAATTGTAGCGTTTGCTTCTTACATTTTCCTCAGCTTTTGTAATGTTTTAGCGGAGTTAAATTATTAATTTTCCTTCATCCATTACTAATACCTTTTCACCGACAACGTTACCTTCTTAATGTGTTCGTTTGCAATGAATGTAATTAATGTATTTAGATGTTTTCGACCGAGAAACGGTCCAATCGTGTTCAGCCCTTTAAGTTAAGGTAAATGTATCAAGTATAAAATGGGCATAAGACAACTCCAGACGTGCTAATCAATACAGTGAATGATTGATTATTAATAACTATTCCACGACCTTGGATAAGAAGTGCTAAATCATTGTGTTTTCAAATATTTCTCATTGATGAACATCCACATAATTTATATTCTAACATCGATTAAACATAGGCAAAACATATCACATACTGACAATAGGAGTTTTTAACATCAAATTTTTTTTTTTTTTTTTAATTTCATTTTAACCAAAATGTAATAGAACTTGACTGTTTTTCATATTGCTTAATGGTAAAAAAATGGTAATTGAAAATTCTTTTATGTGAACTCTCAAGTATCTTTTAATTATATGTTTGTTCGTTTTTATTATTTGCTTAAAGTTCCATGTAATCATCCAACCTAAATCTGAAGTCAGAATCTGATTAATATTGAAGATGTTCCAAGTCAACATGATTCCCACCTAAAAATGTGCGAATCTTTAAATGAAAAATTGGACTGAAAATCTGAATTTAATTCGTCGCATATTTTTTAGTTTGTCTTATCTGAATTCGGAGGTGGATCAATGAGTTCATCGTAAATATTCTTGCGTGCCACTTTTTCATTCCTCAGGTTAAGAATACGAACAGAATAAAAATAAAAAAGTAGATGGAAAGAATTGCACAAGACGTAGTAAACAAAGAACGACGTAGTAAAGGTCTCAGAACTCAATGCAATCATCAATTCATTCGTTTTTATTCTATACAATTGGTAGAGTTCCCGGCACGGTATTATATTCTATGATTAGATGGTATTGAATGCTGTTGGCTTTTCCGTCAATGTACAACTGCCCACGGTTGTTGATCATAACATCAAAGATTAAAGCAATATCATTGCAGATTAATCGAAATTCTCTATGATTTCATGCTGTGCCCATATGGATCTACCAATAAATGTTGGCTAGTAACATCAACATCATTTATCTTTCAATGATTTCTTACGTTTATGAGTAGAAAAACGCGTTTATGGATTATCACAGTATCGCTTATAATCATTTTCACATCAATTTAATGTTGGGATCACAATACCGTTACATTAAATAATTCTCATTATGTTGAAAGGGGGGAATACAACAGAATACCGAAGAACCAAACTAAATTAAATGCAAAAGATTCACCGCATAGAGATGTGCGAGTGTTCTTAACACATTGATTTTATTCTTAACGTGAATATATATTCTTCGTCCAATCAGCCACAACAGTGTTATGCTTCATGTAAGAAATAAAGAAAACTAAACATTTAAGTACACATTAATTGTACGTATACCCGTACATGGAACCTTAAAGTCTAATCGTTAACAAAACAGCAACTTAAGAATGAACTTACAATCAAACGATACCAAAATGTTGTGAATAATACCGTGTGTATATTTCAGGTGGAAATTTCAATAAAAAAACATTAAGTAAACGCAAACACTCACTTAAAAGACATAAAAATATCGTTAGTCTTAAAAGC
Source organism: Coboldia fuscipes (assembly GCA_001014335.1). NCBI lineage: Eukaryota > Metazoa > Arthropoda > Insecta > Diptera > Scatopsidae > Coboldia > Coboldia fuscipes. The sequence goes on from JXOR01000412.1 coordinate 83,055, forward strand.
AATGGTGTCGTCTTCAAGATTCTTATTGTGACCAAATACACATACCAATAATATTAATGTTTAATTTAAGCTAACGCTAAAAGAAAGCACATAAAATACAATAAATTCTTAACACATCGATACAATTTAGGTGAGAAAGACTGATAGAATACATAAAAAACATATAAAATATTAATCAACAACAATAATAATAAAATAAAATATAGAGGAGAAAGAATTAACAATAAAAAGAAACACAGTGCTTCTCTAAAAACCACGAAATAATATGGTAACAGCCAACGGCTAAGAATCAGTAAAGAAGTTATAGTTTAAAACCAACAAGAATATTTGTAAAGTTCTTCAGTTTTGTTTAAGACCGCGAAGATCAAGGTATACCTCTGTCGTTTGACTAAATCTTTAATACTTGATAACTGGTGGAATAGTTTCTTTCTTTCTATTCTTAGAATGAAAATTAAAATTTCAATTTTCTGATATTAGATAAGACTTTTGTGACTTTTAGATGAACATGGATTACATTTTAAATGATAATTAAAGATTTAGATTTTAATCAGTGAATTATTTGAAATATAAAAGAAGTGGAATAGTGTTAAGTGGATTCTAATTGCTTGTTGAAGGTTCAATGACAACGTTGTTAAATCATCTTACAATACCATTCTTTCATTTACATTTGTCGCGAATCAGTAAACTCAAAATTGGTGATGATAAATGTTAATTTGTTTCTTTTTTGTTGTCTGGAAGTAGCCACAAGAATACAGAATCTCTTCGTTGATGATCTCAGTTGTAAATGTGTCGTTTAGAGTTCTACTTGAGTTTATGGAATATTTCAATTGCACGATTCTTCATCCCACAAAATAAAAAAAATAAAACCAAAAACCAAATAAACGAAGAAGTTTAAACAAAAATTTTTTTACATTAACAATTTAAACATACAGTGTGGATTTTTTTTTTACATAATTTTAATAACAAAAGTTTTATGCTTCAACTAAGAACCGATTCTTCTTTCATATTTAGAATACAGAAGAAATTCCAACTAATAAATTGAATAACATTGGCGCAATTGTGGTACACCTTTATTTTGGACTCTGAATACGTGGAACTAAATGGTTTTTCAGTCGTGCTTAGTGTTTTATATTTTTTGTCGTTTTTATCTTGTTGGGTTTGCATTTCAATAGAATTGCATTGTTTAAATGTGTTTGCATTTTCATCGTTGAATTGACAGCATTTCTTTTACAATTGAGAATTATTTTTAGTGTCAATTCATTTTTAATTTGTTTTGTATAGAAATATTTTAATGATAAATCAGTACTCAAGTAATCAGGTGTTATAAAAATTGTACGTTTCAGTTTATTAAATAGAGTGATCATTAATAATTATTGTTTATAGACTGTAAATTAATTTATCGTTGTTGTGAATTAAATTTACGATTAAGTAGAGTTTTCGTTAACTGTTATTTGTATCTTTTATTTAAAACAATTTGTTCGTGAACATACCAGTGATTTTATGCGTTTTGTTAATCAACAAATGAATAGTGCATCATGGTGATCGTTAAGTTTTAACGGTTTTATTTCGAATTTTTGTGTTCTTCGTTCTTTCTGTTTTTTTTTTTTTTTGGAATTGTAAAAACTATAGAGAAGTTGATAAATTGTGAGCAATTGTTGTTTTATTATTATTGGTCTTTAAATTTAAAGTGAATTTGTATTGATGCCTTATTACAAAGTTTCATTTATGTAATCAGATTAAAAAGGACTCTTAATATAAGCGGTTTTTGTTACGGAAATCATTAAATTTTATCAGACTTAAGAAAACAGTGTATACTATGAATTTTATCATAAAATTTGTAATAAAATTATACTCATTGATACAATGTGTTTAACTTGTTGATATTGGAAATTGTTTTTTTTTTCATGGATTTTAGAAGAACTTTCATTGCTATCGAATGAAATGAACAAAAGTGGAATTGTTAAAAATAAGAAAATTATTATTTGTATTTCTCGAATTCTTTACTATTTAAGATTATAATACAATGCGACTGATAATTAGTTTGTTAATAATTTTAATTGCATCACAATTGAATGGTAGCTCAGCTACACCAGCAAGAGATGCATTAGCTAAAGAGTTACGTAATCAACGAAGAATTGGTGAACAGTCAGGTAACTATCTCTCGTTGTTAGAACAAAAATGACAAAAGGGATCTGTGTTCCACATAAGATTACATGATTGTTACATAATTGTATGGGAATGTATTAAAAGAAATTGTTCTGAATTTGTTACAGGCGGAAGTAAATTCACATAAAAGTTTAAAATTAAAATTGCATGATATTCAATTGTAACTTGTTTGCCATCGATTCTATTCTAATTCATACCATTTAATGCATTCAAATATGTAAATTATTTCGTTCTCGTTACTCAGCTATAGTAACAATCGTAAAGAATTCGTATAACCCGTAACACTCTCTCTTTATTTAAGATTTTCTGGTTCTGATAAACAGTCAGGTGAAGTTCACTTTTAAAAAATGTGAAAAAAAGAGAAAAAACAAAGTAAAGAATAATTTTTTCTGACATAATCGTTGGTATGTGTTGTACATATAATGAAAGTTCAAAGCAAAAAAACTAAAAAAAAATTATAATAAAACAGAGAGTAACTAGATTGAATGAACCCATTAACATTTTCTTTCCTTTTGAAAGAAAAAAAAAATATAAATTTATGTTCTTGTTTATGAGAAAACATTGTAGACGACAAGTGATTTGATGAAGTGACTTAGTATTTGTTTCGTTCAGTTAAAATTTAAATAACAGTTGAATAGAGGTAAAATAGAAGAATCAAACTGAATGATAAATGACAAGTTGTTATTAATTAATTGTCGGTCAATTGTCTTAGTCAAGTCAAGAATACATCATTTACGGTATCGGTGTACATAATAATATGAAAATTATAATTTATAACGATTAAGTTTCATTGTAATATGAATTCAACAGTGTGCTGGTGATTCAATGTAACGTCACTTGATTGCAAATAAATGTTAAAATGATATCTGAGCCCATTGTCTACCATTAATGTGGAATTGGTCAGATACAGTTATGTTGTGAAGCTTTCTAAATGCTCAATGAACAGACAAATTATGTACAGAAACATTTTCATTTCTTTTTTTTTTTTATTCAAGAACTTTTTTAATAGAACTTTTTCCAACATTTTATTCATCTGTTTCATTTCGTTTTATTCACTGTATTTTCATGTCTCGTATTAACTGGCCATTATTAAGAATCATTAACTATTAATGGCAACATTTCACACCATTCATAATGTACAACATTAAAGTAATATGAATTTTGATGTTAAAACACTTAGCATACGTATTGGCCATGTGTCAACGAAGAAGAACCAACAGCATAAATTTAAGAGAAAATATATTCTGGAAATGCTATAAAAAATCAAACTAGTTCAATGAAATTATGTTGGCTCATTTTTATATTCATATTTTATATTCTATGTTCTTTTGCCAAAACGAGAAAAGTATTGATAAGATCGTATATGCGAAAAATTCTACTAAAAATTTCTTTTCTTTGTTGATTACTTGTTTTATGTTATACATTTTATGGATATACCATCAAGTGATTTAATAGAAATGAAGAGGGGAAAAAATAGCAAAAGAACTGGATTAATTGTCATTAAAATTATGTTAAACTTTCAATTCTGGTCTAATCGTTTATCACTACTAAACATTGTTCATTGTATTCGGCAATATGAAAAGCAACATTATTACGTTTTTGGTTGAATGTTCACTCATTGGACGTTTTTAATTTGATTTAAAAGTATTGAGGTCAGAAACATGAACAATGTTTTATAATCATTATTCTTCTGAAATGTTCTTGACTTTAATAATACCAATTGATATATTGAGACTGGCGCTTCTTTTACCATATTAATAAAAAAGTAATTTTTATGTTTGATACATTAAAACAGTTAATTGATATAGATTTTCATCTTATCTACTTTGGTGCGATTTAATTAAACCGGAATCATATATATTATTTAGAGTAGAGTTGATATGCGCCACCATTAATTAATACAATTTGATTATTTAATGATAAATTCAATTTTGTTCTTAAGTATGGCTATTAAATATTTATGGCATTCCCAGAACCGTTTGTCTTCAATCTAATAGATTGAGGTGAATTAAACAATGTACCTGTTTAATCACATTTCTAATTAATATTGCGTGAATGGATTTTATGGTCAATGTCAGTTTTAAATAAAAATCGATATCATTTTGTTCTTGGCCATCCATATTATTGGCAACATCTGTTCGGTACTACATTGGTTAATATAACGTGAATTATGCCAATACAGGTAACTGGTTTCAGATCAATATCAGTTTACTATAAAGTGCCACGGGCGTTAAAGTATTCATTTTGAACACCGTTTTATTTCTTCATTCTGTTGTTTTTCTTATTAGGTTGTCTTCTGTTGTTTTTGGCTTAAGTATGAAAAATGAAAAATAAAAAACAAAAAACACTAAAGATACCGATATAATACCCCAATGAATGAAGACATGATATTGTGTAATAATAATCATAACTGAATTGTAGATATCAGTTGCGATTCATCTCTGATTCACGTAATAATTTTAATCAATCGTTATAAAGCAGAAAAATGAATTTATATTTTCTTTCTCTTCGTTGCTCATTTTTTACATTAATTTCATTCTACGTTCGCTCCCCGCTGTCCATTTGATGGACTCATGAACTGATTATTGTATAGCCACACAGTAGCTTTGGGTATAATACCGTCACGCACAAAGACCATAAATATCCGTTAAAAAGAACAGAATGTATATACGTAGTTTAGACATGGTAGACTAACTGAAATCGGTGTATTTAACCCAATCTAGTAATAGATACTTGGCTGGTAGAATGGTACGTTAAATTTTTTTCGGTTGAAACCATTATCAGTTGATGTTAATTATGCTAAATCTGTAATGAAACGCTATGTGGAATTAATAATTAAACACCCCATATCGGTCCTCTTCTTAATCTCAGTCGTTTAAATGAGAGTGTTAACATGACAGTCGTTTTGATAACTTCGTTTTTTTTGTTATTCTTCTTTTGGAAAAATTAAATTTTATCATTTACACATTTTCATCGTAACATTCCTTTTTATTGCTATCGGTATCTGTGTTTAACTTAATTATGTGTTGCCACTAATTTTCGGTATTATGCGAATCATTAAATTCCAAAACGGAGAGTTTGAATTTTCCAAATTTTGTCTTTAGTTAGTTCTACTCCTTCTCACCTTCGATTTTCACATTCAATATCAACCAAAAATTATCATTTGTTTCATTGTATTCTTTTGTTATTTGCAGGCTGCTACCATAACGGAACGATATTTGGTAACGGATCAGTTGTGCCATCAGTTGAGCCCTGTTTATTGTGTAAATGTGTTGAAAAATCATTAAAATGTGGCCTTAGAATTTGTCCACAACAATTGGTACCACCACCACGTAATTGTATTTTAGTACAACGAAAAAATTTTTGCTGTCCTTATTTGTTATGCACAAAATATCATAATGGACCAGAATCATTGTATGGGAATAACGATCAACGTATAATTGATTATAATATTAATAATAATCATAATAAGAAACGACCAGATGATGATGATGGCCCTGAACAACGAATAATTCATGAAAATTCACTGTTTCGTCGATTAGATGATAACATCGACGATTATGATGAAAATGATATTAATGGAATTTATGGTAACGACAATGGTATGCATATAAATTATAATAGAATAGACCAACAATCCAAAAATAAAATGAAAATCAAAGAATATCACGAAATAAAAACTTAATGCACAGTGTGTAGCAGACAACGTCTTTCTCTTTTAATAATTCCATTATTGTTGAATGATAATAGCAGTAGTTAACAAGTGTCTATCCAATGTGAAAATATGTTTTATCATATTTTAGTTTTCTTTTTTAATGCTGCGAATATCCATAGCCATCATTGAGGGGGATGGATGATGATGATAGCGTAGAGATATCGCCAGTTAACGGCACTCAGAAGAAAAAAAAGAAGCGTCACATAAATTTTCCATCATATCTTTATTGTTACATAGTTTTAATTCAATCTGCGCCACATAATATGCTTAAATATGGAAACAATATCTTGTTCAATTCAATTTTTCATCATACAATAGAGGGATTTAGAGAAAGACTATGAATGTGTACCACTGATGCTGACCAATGTTACATATAATATTTTATCCAATTTCAGTTTGCGTATCAAATGGTACCATCTATAAGTCTGGTTCAGCGATGTCATCATCCACATTGTGTTCATATTGTTTTTGTATAAAAGGACATCAAAAATGTATTCAACCAAAATGTGTATTACCAACATCAAAAGATTGTGAACCAATATTTGCTGATTCGGCATGCTGTCCAATACGGTATGATTGCAACCAAAAACATAAAACTGATGAAAATCGTATTAGTGGAAACTATCACAATTATTTAGCAAATAAACATTATTTAAGAACACGACAACGAAGTAAAGGTAAATGTTTCATTTATTAGTTGTTCTCTTACACTTTCATTAGTTGAATTTCTAACTTATAAACTGTATTCAACCGCCAATAAATTAAGTTAAGTGACATTAATTAAATCCAATGAACCGGTGTTATAAAACCATTTCACGTATTAAAAGAGAAAGCCAAACGGTTTTTACTTCATTACCCAAAAAAAAAAAAAATAAGAAAGAAAAATTCTTAACGACACAGTATTAACCTTGACAAATTTTATTATAATTGGTTCCAGGTTGTCTGGTTGGCAAACAATTTCATCCTGATGGACATAAATTACCGCATAATAAAAATCAACCGTGTGATATGTGCTATTGTATACGGGGTGAACGTGTTTGTACACCCAAAAAATGTGCTCCAGTAATTAAGAATTGCATGCCAATTATACCAAATGGTGAATGCTGTCCAATTAGTTATGATTGCGGTGAGTAGTAGTCCTATCAATAATTGTGAGGTTAGATGAACCATCAATAAAACTTTTATTGTGTAGATTAAATTTTATCCCGTAAATGTATTGTAATTAATTGCCAAATTAATTTAATGTTTCCACGTATATTTCGGTTTTATCATTTAAGCTAATGGTACCAGTCGTGAAACACAAAATTCAATGCCGAGACAATTAAATTTATTGTCATACTTCTTTGGCACTGAAACAAATACAACAGAGTCCGAAGATGATGATGACGATATGGAAGTTGATGATACAGCGCCAACAATTGATTCATTAAATATGGATAGTACAACAAAACATAAGGGACTACTGGATGCGTTACGTGAAGGACTTGATTATATCGATAGTAGTAATGATAATATGGAGTCTGCATTGAGTGGGACTGTGATGCCATTGGAAGGACAAATACCACAAGATAGAAAACCTGTACCGGACAGATTTATTCCAATGCCAAATCAAATGCCAACAGCAATACCATCGATTGAAGACGACGATGATGATATTAGTCTCTTTGATCTTTTGCTGGGCAAAGATTCACTAATAACTCACTCGAATGATAAAGACCAAACAACCAGTATGATGACGGTAACCAGCACAATTGAGACCTCTACCCAAAGTAATATAAAATATGAACAACCAACCGATAAGACTTTAAGTAAATTGGAAACGTTGGCAAAGATTACCACTGACAAAAATTTAAAAATTGGCTCAAAGATTGATGTCACGACAATAAGACCATCGCCAACGTCAACAAAACGTACCACAATTAAACCAAAAACCACCATTCCGGTGACGACAACAAACCGTCCTTCGGTGAAAATAGCCCAACCGGCTGCCCAAAAACTGTCCACACCAACTCCAATCAGTCGTAAGACTACAACAATAAAACCATTAAAATCACCTACGTTAACGAAAACAACAACGCCAACAACACAACCGAAAATTGGGACAAAATATTCAACAGAGTATTCTCTGCATACTGTTAGTGAAAATAAAACGGTGTCAACAAAAGTAAAGCCAACTAAACATTATGCCAATTTAAATTCAGCATCAATGAATTCAACGGTATCAAATATACGCCAACAGGAAAAAACGACCTTGGCACCAGAAATAAATTTACCAACAATGAATCATTCAACGTTAAAAATCAATATATCAAATGGAATGAAACACGAACAGGAAATTAATCATGAAACTGTCGAAGAAAATTCTAACTTGGTGTCCAAAAAGGGTAATTTATCAAACTTTTTTACTGATACATTGAATAATGTTGAATTACCATTGGTTACAACGACTGATTTCATGTTAACTAACTCAACCAAAAAACCGGTCATCTATAAAGAAAAATTATCAGAATCAATTGTTATAGAAAAAGGAAATAAAAGGAAACCAATGGTACCACTAATCGATGCTAAGAATGATAATAAAACACTTGTGTATAACAAAACGTCTGTATTAAGTAATAACAATCGTCTCAACGGTGTTACACCAATACCATCGGTAATAAATTCCAATCCATCGATTCTCGAGACTGATTACAATTTGGATTATAATGAACCAACACTTCCGCCCAGTTTACCAAATTTAAAAATAATACCATTTTTACCGACTGATGCTGTTAAATATAATCGAAATCCAACGGATTTTTATAGTGAATCAGACAGTGTATATCCATCGATAACAACATCAATACCTGATGAGATATTACTAGGTGAAGGTGAACTCATTACATCTGATAAAGGGAATCCATCAATTCAGCCAAATGATTACAATATTAATTTGCATACAGGAATATCAATGGGAGGCGGTGGTAACCAAGATACAAGTAATCAAATCGTTGATAAAATTGATCAGTCTTATCAGATAAGTACACGATCAAAGTTGCCAGTAATCAATAATAAATTATCGAGTTATGAAACGAAAGATGTCATCTATCCATCAATTACGGAACCATCATTTGATATACATGACGATACAGATTCAATTGATAAATCTGATAAATATTTACCAGAATCAGATGATGATTACACTGGTTTTGGTTCAATTGAATTGAATAAAAATCATGATAAGCAGATTCAGAATTCATCATATGCGCATTTAACTATTACTAGTTTGAATCATTTTTCGCCACCGAATCGTACTGAAGGTAAATAACGAACATATTCTTATTATTTCTTATTTTTTTTCTGCTTGAATATTACATTTCTATGATTTAGATGCGCTAAAAAATTGAGACAGAACACTAGAACTGTGTTTTGATGAATCTGGTTTATTCAGATGATAAAATATTACCGACAATTTATGTTGAATCCACATTCTCACCCACTCATTGTGCATTAAATCAAGTGAAAATATACTTATATGTTGAACATCCACTTTTCGTTTCATTTGCAGGCGGATTTATACCACATGATCCGATTAAATTGACTGATGGTGGATATTATGTGAATGATGATGGCTATTTGTCGTACGTCAGAGAAGATTCATCAACGGAATCAAATAATTCTGCTGATTTGTCTAACATAAGTCTAAGTGAGTATTAAATCAACACTGAATGAAATTTCTGTTTAACCACTAATTGGTATTTTATTCGGTAACATTATATTTTGTGTTATTTCCATTCTTATTTTTGTTTTTTTTTTCTGCTTTGGGGTTTGTAGCCACAATGATACCAATGATTGTGAATGAATCGGTGTACCAGCCAAATAAAAACAATCCAGAAAATGTTGAAAATGTGTCATTCACAACGACCACCAATCAGCCATCAAGTGTTGGTCAAACTAATGGCCCATCCAACAGTTTATTAATGATAAATCATTCCGGTGAGACTGACGATGAGACTGATCCATTGGATGACAATGATAAAGATTCATTTGGATTTATGGATAATTTATTAGGGATGTTGTTCCGTTCCCGTGAGAAAACAACAACAACAATATCACCGTATATGGTAATTGAAACAAAACAGGATAATCATACCGTAGAATTAAATACACCGCCACCATTTAAAACAATTTCTGCCTCATCCGTATCAATAATGGATCTCATTAGGAATACATCAATGAATACATCGAATAATAAAATGGATCATAATATGAATCGTGTAAAACCAACAGAACAATTGAATAATAAAACGGATGGAAATTTACAAATATTACGTGATGTACTTTTGGCAACGGTTGGTAATCAAAATAATGATAAGACAATTGTAACAGAGCCAAAAGTGCCGCATTTTAGTCCCTATCAATATAGTGGCGGTCAACACCAAAAATTGTATCATCATCAGAAGCATACACTGAATACAAATGATGATAATGTTGGGTACCCAAGACCACATGGTGATGAAAACTTTAAACCAATTCGATCCGATTTAAGCTTTATAATAGGCACAGAAACAAGTTCAAAGGACACAATTGGTAGCAAACAGACGAATACAAATAACGATAATTATACCCCAGATAATTATCAAGTTATAAAGGGACCAACAAATTTATCAAATAATGATTTGTATGTTGTAAATCCGGTGGATCTAAATAAATTGAAACAACATACGGCTGAAGGTACAGCGGAAGTTGACATAAAACCCTCAAGAAATAAATTAAATGATCCATCTAGCATATTAAAATTGGCTGGATGTAATATTTATAGTAATATCTATAGCGTTGGTCGTATTATATCTGAATTAAGTGGACCATGTTTAAGCTGTATGTGTACAGAAATTGGTGTACGGTGTACTCCATTAGATTGTTAAATATTTGCCCAAAAAAAAAACAGAAAACACCAACAATCTGTTTCTCTCCTTTGATTTTGGTGTAAACGAAGAGAAAATATTGTTTGAAAATTCAATGAAAAATTCAGGAAAAAAAAGTAAAATAACTTCACAACGTTTCATTTTCACGGGACAAGAAATTTTTGCTTGTTACCAAGGTTAATCCCTTGTAGAACTGTTTGACCAGAAATCCGGTCAGAGCCAAAAGGAATAACCTTGTTCATCTAGATGAAACTTTTAATTACTTAAAATTCAATGGGTAACGTACATCAACCAGTTAATGAAGTTATAAAATTTTGATAAACTAATTAATGGAAATTTATGATTATGCCCAACAACTAAATGGGAGAAATATTCTCATGAATATTTTTATATCATTTTTGTGGGTAAACAAAAATCTATTAAATCTATATGACCAAGAGTGGAAATAATAAACGAAAATAAAGAATTTATATTTCACTAATAATCACTTAAAAATGAGGAAACCATTCAACTAGTTAAATATTAATTGAAACATGAACAAAAAATGAATAATATTTTGGAGGTATGTAGATTTAATCCCATTTTTATTCCCCGTTGGCAGATTAATTTAATGCTGTTAGTTGGTACTTTATGCTGTGACCAACATACATTGTATTTAGTTATGAAAATTCTGATTTAAATACACAATTTGAATGAGTATTTTTAATATCGTTTTAAATTGCTTTGCCATCCGGGAATGGGTTAGGTAATAATTTAACTCTCTAGATTATGGTAATTACCTAGGCAGTTTAATTGACCTAATTAGTGTTTTAAATAGTTTAGTAATTTATATTTAATTAATTTAGATATTCGTATTCTGTTAATTTAATCAGTTTTGTAAGTGAATAAGTTTAAGTTTGATGATTGACAATAATATTTTGAATAAATACTAGGATATCCAATAATAAAATGATTGTTTTTATGACTAAATGTCATGCAGAATTTTGGGAACGAATAGACTGACACTAATCAATCAGATATAAGTAAATCTTTTGATTCTTTGTATATTGTGTGGTTTGGTGCAGAATAGGGAGACCGTTCCCTAGTTGTTAGTCAGTGAATCAATTGATAATAAATCAATTATTTGTTTTATAGTTTTATGTGATGGAATACCGAAGTATTGCGGTTTCAATTAAAGTGGAAGTATTATTCAATGCTTAATCACATTGGTGTAAGAATGCCGGTTGGCAGTGTCGATAATGATACAAGTAAATTGAGACAAATGTTCTTTCAAGAATATTATTGGAGTGGTACCTTATATAGATGGAAAGCTTCGGATGGATATTGGAAAATGATAAATCATTGGACTCACCTAAAAATATACAAAAACATAGAACAATATGATTAGTAAATCAATGAAAAATCGATTTGATTCAAACTCAAATCTAATTACCGGTGTATTTAGTTCCAGTCATAGTCCCAGAGAAATTATTCTTGAGGTAAGTCACACGCTTTTAATGGAAAATAGTCCATTTGCTAAAAAATAAACAGAATGATATATCTATGTGTTGATATAATAATTAATATGTTACTGCTGTCTGAAAATTTACGATGGACCGACATGGGACTCTTTCTATCATGAGACACCTCATCCGACATCGCACCAAAGAATAATCAGTGAATATTTCAATCTTAATTTTTATGCAAAATAATATGAATTACAATTTACCTTCAATTTAAATTGAAAGACCAATGCATTAGGACTATTTTGTACTATTCACACTTCACTTATCACTGAATTTATTACTGTAACTTTATCACAAAAAAAATGTAAAATCCACTAATTTATGCAAATCATTTGATACTGCAACACTGTAATAATGGCGCCGAATTTCGCGATGCGTGTTGTAAGCAGCACGTAGCTTCCTCGCGCAGCTTAAGCGTTAGACTGGACTCGAGCGTGTTGCATAAGGTTCTCATGTTGGCTTATTTTCTTGCTAAGGATGTCCAATTAATCGCGAAGTTACGCTTACGCTTAGCACGCTCCAATCGCGACTATTTAGTTGGTGAAAATTGTTTTCAAGTGCGTGGGTATATTTTGTTTTTGTATTAAAATTTTAATTGTTTTGTGATTTAAAGTAGATTAGTGTCCGATTAAAGTGATTATTAGTTACCAGAGATGCTTTTAAAATTGTAAGTACGTCATAATATTTATTATAAATAGCAAATTGTAGGAGTTAAATTGGACGTCACCAATTTTTATAATAAAACTTTTTAGTGGATATTTTGTATAAATTATCTTATACAATCAATTAATTGTCATAAGGACAATGTACCATTGAATATTATCGAAGGATTTTAAGGATTTCACAACAAATTATTTCGTGATTTATTAGTGGATTCTGAGACTTCCAGTGCCACTTGGTCATTGCGGTCATTCCTGGTCACGTAGGCCCAGTACAGCACCCTCTATTGTGCACATGGTTAAATGAAAATCTAATCTCCGTTAAATATACGATATTATTGATCAAATCTTTAAAATCACAATAAGAACGCAAAAGTGAAATTATTTCTAATTGATATATGGTTGACTAGCGTAATTGATAGATGAATCTTCGTTCCAATCATATTACATTTTACCAGAAGTTGCTGTTAGTAATCAAACTGTTGCTTATATTTTGGGTTTTATTTACGTTATAAATAGAATTAGAATTAAGGGTAGAGGGATTTACATTTCCGTTTACGTTGTATGATGTAGATCACATTTATGCAGACGCGATGAAGATTTCGTATGCTTTACGGTTATGTCTGATGGGACACAGTGGTATGCCAGATGTACACAAGAACGATAAAGACAAATAAAGAATGATAATATAATTCAGTAAGGATTTGGATGGTATTAAGTAAAAAAAAGGAAGCAAAAAAGAATACACAAGAAAATTTTCTCATTCATTATGTCCTCATCTAATGTGATAACCGTGAGGACGAAAATCTTGATTCTATTCCACTAACAGATTCTAATACGCCAAGAATTCTGCTGGATGCTGGGGGTAAAGGGAAAAATCCAAATAAAATAAAACTTTGTCTTTTCTTACATGGCATCGTGAATGAGAAATAAATTTAAGATGTTATGTGAATGATTTTTATTTCAACAGCTATAAGCAAATAATATAAATCTGTACGTGATGAGACTGCCATATGTTACAGTTGGATAGTGTTGATTTTTATTCAGCATAACAAATTAAGTTGAATTCTATGTGTGACCGTATGTGTCCCACGAATTCGTTTATCCTCATGGATTTTCACCATAGAACAAATAAATTTACGCTGTGATATTGTTGAGTCCATTTATTTATTGGACATTTAATGGATGTTCTAACACACTTCTGTTTGGCGCAAAAGAGAAAAAAACAGAAAATCTTGATAAGATAAACAGTTTGCTGATCCAAGTCTAAATACCAAAATCGATTTTCTTTTATTTTGGATAGCAGAGGACAAAAAATGTAAACTTTTCACTGAATTTTCAATTAGATCGTCAATGCGTTGAAATATGAACTTTTCCTTTAGCCAAAAAAGTGAACAAAAACCATATAAAATTAATCCATTATATTTTCAGTTTGGTTTACTTAGTTGATTCATGTGTTAATGTTTTATGTTAACTTCAATTGCAATCATTGTTTAATTCATCGTTGGCCCAGTTTATTTATTTCGAAATGTTCATTTCAATTTATTGACGGGAATGTCTGTAAAGAGACAGATATAGACGAATGCTAAGATTCGATTGTATTAAAGGGATGAGTGATTTGGCGGGAGACAATTGAAATAATGATTCTTCTCAAATCGGGGACATAAAATAAAAATGTAGGACAAATGCTAACCTCTATGTCTATGCTTTTCACGAGATTGAATCCACAGAACATCGAAATAAAAAAAAACGGAATTTGAATATGGCCCGTTAAAGAAGATTTATTGTATTCAGGATGCTGGATTTGATGAATATCTATTTTTATTTACTTTCATACCGAATATTTTATTTTGTTTATATGACGCGCGTGAGTATAAGAAAAGCTATTTCCATCAATTGCAATCCCTCCATTTAACTTTAATAAAATTCCATTGGAATGTATTTTCGTTTCCGTAAATATTAAGACAATACGGGGATGTGCGTGAGATGATATGAATTGAAGGAATTTTCAAATAGATTTTTTCGATAAATGTAATTGCCATAACGGTGGCGTATTGAGGTTAAACAGATGACAATTGAGACACCCCAAAAGGAGGAATAAACATTTTTTTTTTTATAAAACAATGGAATCATATTTCTTTAATTTCGTGTTATCGTGAACAAATTCGTGTAAATGGCATCATCTTTCTTCCGCATTTATATTATTTCAAAAAAAATGGTAATCAAAATACTCAGTCTTTACGTTACAATTCACTTTAATCTACGTTGAATATTCTGTCTAAATGAAAACAATCAGTTTTAATGGAACAAAAAAATTAAAAAGTGAAACCAACGAAAAGACTACGAAAACTTTATTGTTAATTAAAAACTCATAAAGGAAAATTTTATTTGAAATATTATTCATTGTCGTTGAATTGGCTGTATTGGATTTCAATATTTCTGTTAGAAATGTGATTCCATAATCATTTTAGGGACAATTGTGAGCTTTAAACTGAATATTTGTGTTAACAAAAATGTTAAATTTAATTATGGTACCAGAAATGATGATACATTGTGAATAATAAAAACTTTATCATTGAGTTTATGATGTACTTATATGTGATGGTACACTCATAAATGTTTGTGAAATAAATAAGAAATTGTATGGGAAAAGCTTTTCAATGTTTAATGTATTTCACATTTATAATTGCGGTAAAGAGAACGAAAATAGAAAAGATGTTATTGGTTCAAAGAATCCTTTTTACTAGAGAATATCATTTATTTCACATTTGAGTGAAAACAGACAGTGGCATTAGATGGTAATTTAAGTAAAATGATTCACCAAACAATGTGGCTTTACGTATTTATTGTGATGAATTAAATAAAATGAAATGGTTGGGCAATAAACAAAATGCTATGGGGTTGTTAAAACGCCTCCTTAAATATCAAGTGATACCATTTACCATAATCTCTTTTAATTACATGAAATCAGTCGTTGATAAATAGCATCGTTCGTTTATTCTTGTACTCAAGTTCCCATGAACTCTTCATCCCACCAATTCGTTGTTTATAAAAATATGCTCCACTTAAAAGTTTAAAAGTGATACACTTCTATTTTAAGTGGCTTCCAAAATAGAGTGATAAATTATCTTGGAATTTATTGCCAATTATTTTCGCGTTTCATCTTAAGAAAAAAAGAAACAGTTCTGCTTTTTTGTCATAAGAAAATATAACGTTGATGAATATTCTTTACTTTGTTTACTAAATTGGTGTCCTTCTGTACAAACTGTTTCAACTAAATCACAAAAGAAATAAGATAGAAATGGGATCAATGTTTTTCCATTTATATTTTCAGTATCACAGTAGATATTTATGTTACTTTCGTTTCAAGTGTTTTCGCTTTTTTCATCGCAAAAAAAAAATGATGATTGGGTAACAAGAACGAGAGAGAATAAAATAAAGTTTCCATTGAAACCGAAAGTATTATAAGCTCATGATATTATGTGTTTGCATAAGAAACAAATCAATACAATTTGGTTCAAATCGTACAAATTGTTTTTCGTATCTCACACTCTCCACCCTCATGTCAAGTTTAAGAGGAAAAAGAAATTTCCATTTAATCGGTGTGTCAACATTCATTGATTTTCGGGGGGAAGAAAAAATTCGGTTATGGTATGAGGGTGACCAAATTCATACTTGAGAGAAAACAGAGATTTGAATAATTTTATGAACTTCATCATCATCGATTGAGTATACCATTTGGAAACTATATAGAATATACCGAAACTTTATTGAGAAGAAAAAAGAATTGCCTAATGTGTTAACAACATCTGGCCCATCTTCAGACGCCCATATTATTCACCACTATACACAAAAGATAAAGACGACGGTGGGTTACCAAAGGATGGAAGGAACTGTCGAGGAAGTGAATCAGAACAGAGAGAGAGAAAAAAAAAGTTCTTCATCAGTTGGCACATTATCTTCTTTTTTTGGTCGATGAATACACAATTCCGATTGAATATTTCTTCGAATTCTTTATGTTTTTCTTGTGTTCGTCTTTTTTTTTTCTCGCTCTTTAGTAAATGGAAAACCTATTAAGTGAAGGATATTGGATTCAGTTATGGATGTCTATCGTAATGAATAACACAACATAGTTAAGCTAAAGTAAAAATTTTTATGGTTTGGGGCATGGAAATTGACTAAGATCTACCTCATATGTGAGAATAAACTTACAATGTGAAAATAAAATGGAATTGATTTATTTTTGCATTCGTTTACATTGGCTGTATTTCGTATAACGAACGGTTAACGTATAAGGCGAAATAAAAGCGTTAAATAGGAAGGAAAAGAAAAGGAAAAAAATGTAATATTCAATTATAATCTAGATGGTAGGCAATCAGACAATCCAACTTTTATAGAATTGGACGCAATTGAAATGTTGACATACGGATATGTGAATCGGTCCAGAGTAAAGAAAGATATGGTCTCTTTCACGTAATTCTAGCCACATATTGGAACTCCAAGTCAACTGGTAACTAAACATTTTATTAAAATCCGGCGGGAACATATTGGACATAATATTTTGTAGTAAATTGGAAAATTGGTTGTCTTCTATTATACCATTTCGGTTGGTTGTTTTCTATTCTATTTTATTCATCCGTTTTCGTATCATCATATGAATGAGACAATATTCATTCGGGGTTTTTCTTTAAAAGGAATTACATTGAATTTAATGTACATATCCGGCTGTATAGTGTGATACAACGGGTGCATGGTGGCTGACAAGTGCCGCAGTATGATGGGTGACAACGGGTGATGCGGCATGTGATACATATAGTGGTGAATGATGGGCAACATAAGCAGCTGGAGCATGATGATGTACCAATGTAGTTGGTGCATGGTGTACAAATGAAGCTGGAGCATGATGTACCACTGTATGAGGTACAGCAACAGCTGCTGTTTTCACAACGGTCGCATCACTTGATTTACTAACAACAGCATTAAAACCATTTACTGGATCAGCCGTATAATCAACAGTACGTCGTACACCGTCTGGTTCAATTAATGAATACTAAATTAAGGTGGAAAATAAAAGAAAGAAGAAGAAGAAAATTACCAAACATTAGGTTGATTAATTTACAGGAAAGAAAATAGAAACAACAAGCAATTTTTTTTTCTCTAAATTAATTCATCGCATATGATTTACTTGGCCTTTAACAATATCACCATCGCGTGTCTCATGTTGTTGTTTATTATCACCGGTTACATCATCCTTGACTTCATATGAGAAACTGTATTGTGGATGGTCATCATAATCCTCACCCTAAATATAGTAAGAACATAACAATATACAATGTTGATTTCAGGTTGTTACCATGTAACATTAAATGTTGGAAAAACACGAATTTAGTTAATTTATAAAATTGGATGTGTTTTTCACGTATAAAAACAGAGTAAAACTATTTTTTGGTGAAAACCATACTAATGAACTGGCCAATTGAAAGGTCTTACCTTAATAACAGCAGCTGGAGCAACACCAATTGCGACTGAATTTACACCAACAATGGTGGCCACAATTAAGAAACAGAATACCTAAAATGATGGACACAAGTTTATTGGGTCAATTAGAAATCAACAAGGCAATTTAAGTAAACGAATTTCTTGGTTTTTGTCAAAAAGATAAACATCGGCTAGGGATTCTATACAACAGCAAAATTTTCTTTTTATGGTTCAGAGATCAGAGAGAAAAGATGATTGCAAGACATGAAAGTTGAACAATTTAAACTTTTTTCTCTGTTTTCTTGATCATTTTCAATATTTGGTAACTTGAAAATTTCATATTTGGTTTTATATAAAGTTGTATAAATTGGGATTCAAGCAGAAGATGGAGTTTTTTGTCTTTCATGTAGTTCCCAGTTAGAGAGAGAGTACGGATGGTAATGGTAAATGATATGAAAACCATACAGCTCCGATGAATTACAAAAAATGGAATCTTAGAAATGATATAACTTTAATAACATTAACTTTCTTTTTGTTACATGCAGCATTTCTCATTTACTGTGAAGTGTAGGATTTTGTTGAAATTTAATGAAGTCATCAGACGGTCAACAATAAGAAGGGAAACGGAACTTAAATTTTAGTATTGTTTAAACGGGAAACGAATTAACTGTGTTTTCTTTGCTTTTTCTTTTAACTTTTCCATTTTTTTTTATTTGTGCTTTCGTCGGTCGCTTATCCTTGATGGAAGAAATTCAATTTATTTTAGATGGAGGATGTGACAATGATGGGAAAACATTACAAAAAAACGAAAAAAGAAAACGGTGGGACTCAAAGAATAGAAACAAATTGGAAATACGTTAAAGTGATTATCGAAAAACCTTTGGAATGAAACTTTTTAACACCTTTTGAGTGAGAAAAAAAGGAAGAAAATTATATCGGTTGGTCTCTTTTGGTGCTTCTTTTATTGTGGCTCTCACCATCGAATGATTCTTTCATTTGGTGAGGCTGAATGGAATTTGATGAGGATAATACTTTATTGATTAAATTGCAGAATCCTTAAGTTCAATCAATGAGTGGTTGGCAGAAAGGGAAGTTAAAGAATTTGAACATTACAGTTCGATGACATCTACTGTCTTTCTATCTCTAACCTCGATCAATACCATCAACACCGAAGAATAATCTATTCAATTACCACTGAGTATTACCTTAAACATTTTCTTTTATTATTATTTCGTATTACTAACGGAAGAACAAGAAACTATCGTTTTAATTAAAACTTGAATTATAATTGAACTGAACACTTTTCGATATTGTAAACCAGAGTACACACTTGTTAATGCAAGGAATGCAACTTTATGTTTGACTTAAATGTTTAATTACACCCAGCTCTTTATATAGGAGTGAATTTGTTAAAAAGCAGACTGAATGGCACATCGGAATACTCCGGTTTTTCTTTAGTTTTTACATTTTTTTATTCGCATAAAATCCATTATATTGTTCGATTTGATGCCCATATGTATGTACTGACATGGGAACGAAGTGTGGATATCATAAAGTGCATTCAGCTCGTAATACATAATGGCAGGAGGCGAATTTATATTGACGAGGTCATAAATTCAGGTTCGAAATTTTTACCGCAAAACTTTATAGCCAATCAAACATGGGAGAATTTTTCTTTGAAGCAATAAATCTTAAATTGATTATGCATATTAGAAAGAAATAACAGATAACATTATGAATATTTTTGACAAATTAAATGCAATAAGTCCATTGGAAATTAAAGCCAATTCATTTGACGTTGATTAGAAGTGATTTAAGTCAAATAGATTGGTTTCGATTTTTATCTTTTCTTGTTTAAAGTGTGGCATTTTGTTGGCAGAAAATGCGTAATGGATTCATCATAAATTATATTATTCGCAGATAAAATGAATTTTATTTAGGCCAATTCGTATTTGAATTACAAACATGACGACGGAAAGTGTGAGTAATAAATCTAATAATTCATGTATCATTAGAAATGCGTTTCATATGAATTGACCATTTGAATTGGTAGATTTTGCGTCACTGCTTCGGACACTTGGAGTCCAAATTTACAGATTATTTAGCTGTTAAGCAATTAAATAATTAATGACATAAGTAAAACACGTTTTCACTTATTCTATAATTTAATTTAGTTGTTTTGTTTCGGTTGGTCTACCCAAAGACTTATTATCTCATTCTACTGTATGATAATAATGTTTGTTTCTTTTATTTTGAATATAGCATATAGCCCCGGATATTTATGAAATAAAAATTCATGATAAATTATGCGTGTCATGTCAATAAATTCGTAAAAGTCAATTAAAAGACAACATATTGTTGTTCCTTACATGTGTATTGTACATGAAAAATAATACCACCTATTGACTCCAACGATTTTGTTGTTGTTTCACTTCTATATTCCATTTCACTATAGTCTCCTATGGTTTTTTCTTATTGTAACTTATATGAGCTTAATTAAATCGATTCCATTTAGTCACTGTCTCAAGTGCATTCGCCAACGGGCATTGTATTATTATGCAACAATTTCGGAACATCATTTTTTCATTCATCTCAATTATAATTAATACACTGATTCAATATAATTCAGTTAAATATAATGAGGTGTGAGACTGTGTATTCACTAACTCGACTAAATTGTATTACGATATTTAATACTAAGGTCATCAATAATCTGATTTCATTCGAATATGTTATAACATTGTGAATAAAAACATAACCGTTTCATTTATTGGAGCATAAAAAAGAATGATTATTATTGGATGAACTAAAAATAATCTGTACTGAATTGCATATATCATTTATTAAATGATAAAGTGCATCATCATTATTCATATGGTGAAGTATTAATTGTAAACTTGATAGCTGGTAATACGATATTATGGCCGGTAAAAATTTGAAGGATTAGTGATAAATGTCTTGTATCAATTTATCAATAATTTGCGTGTATTTTTTAGATTATTGAAATGCAACTAAATAGAGAGATGAAATGGCAGTAGTAGGCTTAGTTAGTTGATTGTAACGGTGAATATCAAGTGTACAGCATCAGGTTTTCTTTTAGGATTAATACTGTTTTATGCATTTAAATGCAATTATAAATAATGTATTTATTGGATGGTAATTTAAAACCATTTGGTATCCGAATACATGATGAGTCCATTTAAATTTACAGTAAAAAAATTCAAATTGGTATGAGGGAATGTCATTAAAATAAATCACTTACTTTTTTTCTGTTTATTAAAGAGTCGCGGTTTATGATTATAAGTTTTTTTATTAATATTGTTCTGTATTTTGTGACATTGTTTAATTAATTATATTATTAGGTAACTAAATGAAAATAATTATCATTTGGCTTGCTCTATGGGTTCGTAATCGATGCAATTTCGCTGTGGGGTGAAATTTACACTTTTGTTCAAACCAAAACATCATGAAATATCCAATTTTATGATGACAGTGTTCATCAATTTTGATTGTCAATTAATGTTTTATGTGATGAAAATTTTTATTTTGTTAATCAACAAGAGAAAAAAATGTTGTAGTTGGGAATATGTTATGATTGCTTTTACTGTACATATAATATGTCTGATATTTATGATGATTTATTCATAATGTTTATTTGATTTCATTTTTTTTTTTTTTGCTTTTTTCACTGCAGAGTTATGAAAATATTTGATTCTCTGATGATTATTATTGATTCACGTCAACAATGTAGCGAGAATTCATTTGATAATTGATCAATTATTTTAGTTTGAATGCAACACATTTTATTTTGATTTAATTCGAATGTGACCAATGTGTGATGTTTGGTTTGATTGCATTGCATTGTATCACTTTTTGCCATTATTATTTAATTGTTCTACGAAATAGTTTAATTATGTGCCAATCTCAATTAAACGTTGATGATATTGACAATGATATTTAACTAGAATAATATTTAAGTTTAAAAGTACCGTAATTTACTATAAGTGTTTCTACTAGTGTAGATATAAAATTTATAATCTTATTTCATTAAATCTCTTATTTTCTATTTAATTCCAGAATAATCACTTGAATTGGTCATCGTATTCGATATCCCGGATTTCATCTACATTAAAATCAGGGCTACCAACATTGCGGGAATAAAAACTGTATTAATTAAATTTGTGTATCAAAACTCACAATAAGTGAGTAATCAAACTGTGATTAGTGCAAGAAATTGATCAGTTTATAATGTAAATTAATTAAAAGTGAGTAGTGAGTATTTAAAATGATGTTAAGTGAAGTGTTAGTGTTAAACAGTTCCAGTAAGTGAATAAAATTAAACAAATTAAAATGACGAATTCAGGTGAGTTGATACAGTAGTTACTATACATTGTTACCCATCACTTTTATTAAGTGTTCCCATTTAATATAATTAAATGAAATGCGCATTATATTGTTCCCCTGGTCTCATAAAAATTAATAGAAAACTTAATATTGATTAAGTTCAATTAAATTAATGAATTTATTATCGATGCGATTAATCTACACTGTTCGAATGAACAATGAATATTAAAGGTGAGATTGCGTCATTGGTATAACAGAAAATTGAATATAAAAAAAAAATGAAACACAATATCGGTGAAATGAAGTGTTCATTTGGATCACCTTTAATAAAAATACAATGAATCCCATACATAATCGTTGGTCCATAAATGTTTGATGAAATGTGCAATATTTATGTTATTCTTTCTTCTTATTGTGCAATGAATCGTACAATGAAATATGTTTATGGTTAAAGGAAATATTAAGCCACTGTATTATACCACTCACTAAGGGCAAGCTCAATAACACCAATGGTATTCTTTATGTTTACTACGTTTATAGTTTAGACGATTTTACACTTTACTTTTTTTTTATTTTGTTGCTTTTGTAAACTTTCATATCATTCAAAGACGACCAAATAACAATAAAAATAAAAGAGGAAAATTTCATTTTCGCCTTCATTCCATTCAATTGTCTACAACGTTATAGAGGGCGCACGTCACATAGAATTTTATATTAATCTAAATAAATGTCTTTTACTGTTCCTCACCTTTCTATTGAATGTGATGTACAACGTATATTATTTGTACAGAACCATTGAATACGGTGAGTTATCATACAGTAACGGAATGAAACAAATAAAAATGGAAAAGTAACTGAAACCGTATAAATGAATATTCTAAACGTCTAACGGGATAACAACAAATTTTTTTAAAAAGAATGACACAAAGAAAATTTAGAACGTAAAGTGGAAAATTCTTTGACTGTTTTCATAATTTTCCGGTACATACAGTACTTTACTGTATGTGAAGAAAAGAAAGCAAATAAATTGTGTATATTCTAACATAAAAGCATAAGGTAGAAAAATAAAATGTTTGTTACATTTCTTTTCTTCGATTGAACATAAAACATATTCATCGGATTAATTTTATGTTCATCTATGTTACATTTTCTTTCAAATAAGAATGTTTTTTTTTTCTCTTCATATTGTTATTGTGTGTAGCTCGCAGTAACCTTTTCTATTCATTTCTGGTTGAATTACCGATAAATAAAATGGAATAAATAATAGTACGATGATTCTTATATTTCATACGATCAGATCAATATATCTACCTTTGATAAATTTTTCCATTTTCTTGATGTTTTCCGTATTTTACTGTTGGTGGGAATCTTTTGGCTGAGAAAAACAGTCGGTTTTTAGATCAGGTAGACAGACGATTTAAGCATGGGAAATTTCACATAGCATTCACACACTTAATTCTAATCCACCGATGTGCTGACATCAACGTATTTAATGAATTCGAAGTAATTCTTTGGTACCTTACTTGGTTCACTCTTGAAACACTTTATACCTTCTATACTCAATGAGATGAAAATTGAGTGAAATTCATTTCATTTGGAAGTAAATCTTTTAACATCTTCCGGATAGTTAATAGAATCAAATGAAAATGTGAAAGGATTCAATAACTTTTTCCTTTTTTTTTGGATTGAGAAGAGTATTCATATTTGAATGAATAATGGAGTCACATTTGATTTAAATCTATTCAAAGATATGCATTGGAAAATCTTAATTAAAAGTCGAAAATGCGAAATCATAAAGGAAATTTTAATAAAAATTATTAATTCAAGTTTAAGATAATTAAATTACTTAAGTGAAAATGAAAGGTGTAATCCAATAAAATATTAAAGTGAAATTGATCATTTAAGACAATTTTCTTAACGTTCCTTGTTCAAACGTTATTGATTATTGTGGTGTAGTTCAATTAAGACTTCGAATACGGTGAAAGAAGCACGATTCTATTCAAATGCAATGCATAATTACAATAACATGAGATAGGGGAGGTAGTTCACATAATTGAGGAAATAATTATAACAATACAATATATCCGCCCTTAGTTCAAACTGAATGTGACTAATGAGACGTACACTTGACTTCTGTATAGTTGTGCACCATTGTTACCATCATCATCAACTGTAGTTGGGTACTTGAAATAATTAGAAATTGTATTCGATTGCCATTCAAAATATTCATATGACGAAGTTGAACGGTAATTCTATTCGGTTTATGAAAATTTTAAATGAAAAACTGATTAAAATTGTTCCATTAAATTTTTATGAAACTCAATCAAATCCAATTTAAAATGTATAAAGGAAATACATATAAACTGGAGGTAAAAATTGTTTTAATAAATCAATTGTCAGGTATTCATTTTAAACCAAAAATACATAATTTATTATGTAAATTCATTTCAATTGTTTTACGGCTATGGAATTGTACGTTTTTAATACAATGTGGATCATTGAAAAATTTTCATTCATCAAATTTTATACCAGAGTTATTGGCATAAATTATAAAATACGAGACAACCACGTCTCTTTAATATGATTTAGTCTAAATCGAATCATTTGTGATTATCTGTTGTACATTTCGATGATTAATCAATATTGTATGAGCTTTTGTTATACATTCAATTTGTACACCTTCAGATGACTACTAGAATTGAATGAAAGCTATAAGGTAACGTTCAATAGGATTCGAGGATTGTTTCCTCCGACGTAATCGATATATGTGACCCAACTGCATTCTATTATCAGAAAAACACGATGAAAATCTCATTTTTGCATTTCATTCAGCAAATGAATGTCATCGTCTTTTGGAACTAATGCCAGAAGTGTGAATCGTCATTGGACTATGTATGGAGTTAAGGTTCTTACTGGTATTCTATATGGGGAGCCTTTTTTTTTATTTATGGTTTGAATTTTAAATGGTGTGATTTGTCGCAAACCGCATACAAGTATCTAGTTCGGAAATGAGAATGATAATGTAGAAAACTCTGGTTAAATTTAATACATAATTGAGAATAAATAAGAGGATGTTTTGAAGGATAAAGTAGATGAAATGTTTTATACTCACGTAACCCATAAGCTATTCAGCAAATATAGGTATGATTGGTCTATTCCATAACGTAGAGATGTTTGGCATTATCATATCTATTTCTAGTCGTTTATTTACCGCAGTCAATTTATGAGGTAGAAGTAAAATATGCCACTTAAACATATGTGTGTCTGTGGTGTAACCAAGCTTCTTGTTATAATAAACATAAAATTGTCCGAGGGTTTTCAATCTTATATGCAGAAAATAATGGCAAAAAAGTATTACAGTAGATGTAATTAAATAAAAACATCAAGACTATATCAGATGTAAAAATCTGTGGTTTATTCCAACTCTATTCGTTTGTCTAACCTCCAGAGGCATTCATGTTGTTATAGATTTTTTTATAATTTTCACTAACCAGATTCTCTCCTCTTATCGATATGCCATAGAGGAAAAGTTTGCCAATCCAACTGATCTAGTTTTCTATATGAAAATTCATTTTTCTTTATGTTTTGGGTGTTGAATTGTATTTATAATTTTATAAAGTTCACTGATTTCACAGAGGCAAACCATAAATTATTGATTTTCTTTATTGAAAATATTTTCAATCTATGAATTTAATTGTTTTGTTTAGTAACATATGAAACATTGATTTTGAATGTGTGTATGATAAATCGATTAAGATTATGGAAAAGCCGCGTCTAATTGATTTCATAAGTCGATATGAAATTAGATGGATTTACATGTAAATATTTATTGTAATCGGTTACCGCATATCATAGCTCATGATGTTGTCAATGTAATTTTCCCATAAACACAATTGAGAATATTATTAGCATAAACAAGAGAGGATATATCGTTTATGGTATTTGATGGGACCCATGGCCCGGGGAGTATGAGAGTGTCATTAGTTTCGTAAATTAATTGTGTATAGTTTCAGCGTTTATTGAAGAATTATTAAATCAAATAAAGAAAAGTTTTAATGATATTTTCTCATAGAATCGTTTTTTTTTTTAATGTTCTACATTATAATTGTAATTATGTTCACGTGAAATTGATTAGTGTATATTTCACAATATCATGTTTGAATGTAATTTACCGTAGTTTGTCTTCATACCAATTAGAGTGTTTTATAAGATAAAATCATTAATAGAGAGTGGAAATTATTAATAAATCCACTGAGTTAATCACGTGTACAAAATGAATTATAATTGATTTTGTTATGACGTTGAATACTTAATATATAATTTACTTTGTACTACTTTGTATTACTTTGTGTAAAGTAATAGACGACACTGTATTTTGTTATTTAAAAAAGGTGTACGATGCACGGTAGACGTGAAAAATGGGTTATCCTGTGTGCTTTTTATTATGTATTTCACCCCTTTAACGAACAGAAGAGAAATGATTAATTGTCTATTGGTAAGGAATCAATAACGTCTATCGTTCATTTTATACGCATTATCTTTTGAAGTTGATTCTTCAGTTATTTTCCCAAATGGACGGTTTGTTATGTAGAAGAATCCGTTATTGGAATTTTAATGTATTTCAATGGAAAACCTGGACGGTTGATGCTTTTTCTTTATCGAAATTTATTCATAATATCGATATTTGACGGTAATTTGAAAATTTTTTAAAGGTCTAATATATTCATAATTTCTGACTAAATTCATTTATCATATTACTTTCTTTTTATTATTTCGACTATTATTATCGGATCATCTTTCATTCAATGAATGAACCATGAAAGTGTTTTTTGGGTGGCTAACAAAATCCTTAGGAATTTGTTAAAAGAAAAAGAAAGAAAAATCGAAGGGAATAAAATTGATACCGTTTACATATCTTATGGCATAAAGAAACAGTGGGAAAAAAAATAAGGAATTATAATACTGTGGGAAATTCAAAACTGAACCAGATTCTTTTCGGCCAAATTTCTGTTTTTATTTTGTTTGAATCCCCATACTTTAGTATCGTTTATTGTATGAACACCTGAATATGAGATACTCATGTTTCCATTTCTGTATGTTTTTTTTTTTGTTATGTTTTTACTTTTGGTTTGGGAGGTTGATGGGGAACATTGTCAAAAGAGAATGAATAAAAAAAAATTGAAACGGGAAAAGTTATTCTTTACATATTTCAACGTTCAATTGTAACATAAAACATTATAATGCCAACTGTCCGCCCTTAACATAGTGATCTAAAATTTTATTGCCGTCAGCCCCTCAATCGAAAAAAAAAAATGGTTCTTCACTTCTTGTTTTTGTTATGGTTTTGTTGTTGTTGTTGTTCCTGGATACATTCACTGTTGTACTTTCTTTGATTGTACACGAGCCTTTAAAACAAAATTTTTCATTGAATAAAACTTTGGTGCAGAGGACATTGTTATGTTACGTTTATGTATTTATGGTACACGAAATGTTTTTTTTTTTTATTTTTGTCGTAGATGAGCATGAAGGAAAACCTTTTTTTTTTTATTGGATTCATATTGGGTGACTGCAATTTTCTAAATAATATTTTGGTTTATTTTTGGTATAATGTATATTAATGATAACGTATAATGTGTATTTATAACTGATATGAGTGTGTAAAACATAAGAGATTTTAATTAGTGGGAAGTACTTAAAAGTGACCTCGTCGATCCTTTTAGTCACAGTAGATTGGTAGCATTTTGTATTTATTTCATTTTATTTTCAAATAAATTGTTGTACACGTTTTGGTAATATCACCTGTACATGTAAAAGAATCAATACATAATGTATAATGATAATGAAGTATTGGATTCAAACAGAGTTGTATAGCGTTAGAGTGTTGGTGTATGGTATGTGGAAAATGTTAGCCGATAATACTTTGGGCTTAAAAGGAATGCAACGAATGTATTCAAAACGTTTTGTTACCGGTGAGCGTGAAAGCGTAATTTAATGCTTTTATGAGAGGCAGCTTTTTATAGCCGAACGAAAAACATGGAAAATGTGAAGTAAACATTTCGGATTCTCCTGAAAATCACTGACGATTGAAACGAGGCTTCTTGCGAATGATGGCAAAGAAAAAAAAATTTCATTTCGTAAGCGATTCCTGTCAGTACTTTGAGGGTGGCGAGAAATTACGAGCGTGAAAACATTATTCGTCAGTCGAAATCTAAACGTGTTATTGAACAGATCGTCTGAAGTAATTCTGTTCGTTCAAAATACATAGAAGAATAAATATCCCTTTTTTAAAGTAATTTATATCAATGAGATACAAATAA
Source organism: Coboldia fuscipes (assembly GCA_001014335.1). Lineage (NCBI taxonomy): Eukaryota > Metazoa > Arthropoda > Insecta > Diptera > Scatopsidae > Coboldia > Coboldia fuscipes. Next base: position 112,143 of record JXOR01000412.1, read on the forward strand.
TTTCGAATTAATTGTGAATTAAAGAAGATAAATTAATGTGTTGACGGTGAATTTAATGTGAATTAAAAGTGTTTGTAAAGAAAATTTATATCATAGTCAATGTGAAAAAAAGAAACGAAGAAAATTAATTTAATTACAAAAGGCATTACTTAAACGTTTGAAAATTTATTTTCTAATAAATAAAAATTTCGTTTGTGTTAAAAGTGAATTGTTTTGCAGTTAAATAATCTTTAAGTATTAACAAAAATTGTGAGAGTAAAAGAATAAGTCAAACTTTAACGTAAATTTTTGGTTTTTTAATTTTATTCGTTGGCGAAAAAGAAAACTTTAGGTTTTTCATTTTTCATCAAATAAATTTCTTGTGTGCAATTTAAAGGAAGGAATATACTTGTAGTATATAAAGTCAAAAGTTTTTGTTTAAACTGAAAAAAACCCGGAATACTTTACGGTTTTTGAGCATATCATTTTTTTATGTTTGCAGTATTTGGTAAAAGGAAACTCTCAGTGAATTTTCTTGGATATTTTCGTCATCAAATGGAAATGTTGATTTTCTTTCAAATTTTTTGTTGGTTCTGTTTGGTGTAACCCATGATCCATGTGGTTTTTTCCGTTTATGTTTCAATTTTATTTTTTCGTTGTTGAACTATCCGTCTTGATTGTGTGTGTGTTACTTACCTGTAATTGAATTGTATTAATTCATCCATTTCATTTGAATTCAAGGGCCCAGTTTAAATATTTAAATATTAATAAATTGTGTATTACATTTTCTGTTTTTCATTTCTACACGTATTTGGTTTGATATATTTTTATTTCACGTCGTATTTACTTATAACCGTTAAAAAAAATGATATTGTTATCCTTTTACGTTTACTTTACTATAACCGACTCACCTTGTTATCAATTTATTCCAATAACTTGTACTGTTTTTTTTTAGATATTTTCCTATAATTTGTATGTGTGCGTGTTCTTTCCTTTTATTTTACTTTTCAAATGTTATTATTACCTATAGAAAAAGGTTGATTTTCATTGCTTTGTAATTTCTGAGAAATTGAACTAATTCATTTAAATTTTGATTACCTTTTCTTATACCCATTTCCTGATATAACTATTCTGTATTTAACAATTATTATTTTTCTTGTTACAATTGTTGGAATTGTTATTTCTATTGTTATTTAGGATAGAACGTATTTAAACCGTTAAATTTTAGGATACCATTAAATATAAACGCGAGTTTCATGCACATATTGTGATATTTGTGTGTGGCAGAAAAAAATAAATACAAGTAATCAACTGTTAAATAGAAAGTTTTACACAAAATTTTAAGGAATCGTGCAAATATGTTTTGGTTGGAAAAATGGTGAGTTTATCCTTAAATTTATCTTGATTGTAGTTTTTCGCTTTAGGCGAAATAAAAAAGTTTTGTTTTTAGTGTGACCATAATTGAAAGTAGAAAAACATGATTAAATTTAGATGGTTCATAAATTTCAGTAATAGAAATACAAATACAAACACACACATGCATTAAACAATGTTATTATTGATGAAAGAAAAATACATTCGTTATGAAACGAATAATTTAAACAAAACGTTCCTGACCACAATAGATTTCCACACTTAATTCATTATTAATTATAATCCTGTTATTACATTAGAACGTCATACGTGAGTGTAACACGCAGTTAAAATAAAACTGAATTCGAAAACAGTTCAGAGAGATTAACAGTGTTAGTCGACCAAGAATAGAAAATTCAGGTGAAAAATAAAAATTTCATTTAATGGAATAAAGGTGGTTTGTATGAAACAATGAAAATGAATTAGAGAATAGAAAGGAGTAAAATAGATGGAATAAAATATTTTCGGTTATACATCGTTCACCAATGAAAATGAAATTTTACTGTTTGAATGGTGTATTTAAGAAAGAGGAAAAACATAACATTTAAGGCGCACTCAAGCATTACATATTGTTATGGCTCCCACACATAGTTTTCTATCCATTGTGGGTGTCCTTATAAATCGAGTAAAGAGACCAAACATTTAACTTAATAGTGGTGAGTCGGAATAAAATCCCCAAAAAAACCAGAAAGAAAAAATATAAAAAAGGTGAACTAATACAATCGCAACTGTTTCATTCTTTCTCTGTTGGATTAGACAAAATTCACCTTTCATGGCCAATAATAAAATTACAAAATCAACGAGAAGAACTCACGAACAATCAACCCTATTCAATGATAGTCATTTGAGGTTATTACTTTCCTTTTATTTTCGGGTTGATAGTTTCAATATAATTATTTTATGACTCTTGGTTCTTTTTTTTCTTTATTGATTTATTGTTAAAGACAGAACAGTTTTACTATTTGTATCGAATGGAATTTTAATAGATTTTTGTTTTTCTATTACACTTAACTGGTTTTAATAGTACAGGAAAATAATAATAATAGGAATGAAAATTGAACTTGTTTTGTTAGCTTTGTATTGTTGAAATACCCCTTAGAATGGAAAATAATTTCAGTTATTAGTCATTGGGTTTTCATTGAATAACCAAAATATTAAAAAAAAATTTGTATGAAGAGCACCGTTTTATTTGATATGAAACCCGTGAGAGAACATTGTACTTGGGGGTCACATCGAAGAGAAAGCAAATTTATTGTTGGAAAATGATTTTCCAATTTTATATGGTTTTTTTCATACTGATTTGTTGCCATTAAAAGAGGCTGTTGGCTCTCCCACTGTGATGCTCTCCTATGATATGAATGAGAATGTGTCACAGCAATTTATCGTAATTTTTCTAACATTTCTCTCATTGTATGAAAATCAATGAATTGCTTCTATTTTTTATGATTGAATTGCTACACATAATTTATAATCCATTGAATGGATTGTCATTCAATGGATGGTATGATGACCATCAATATGACCAATTGGTATCATCCGGAGTTATTTAATGTTACAATGTGTTTCATTTATGATGAATGTGATTTAAATGTCTGTATCCATATGAAGTGGCCAATTGTTTATAATGTTACGTGTTGAACGAAGAGAAATGATAATTTAAGTATAGGAGGAATATAGAAAAGGCTATTTATTAGTAGGTGCACCAGGTGTTTTGAAGAACTGTCATATATTCCCAAAACGTATTTTCCATTTGATTTTAATTTATTTTATTTGAGACAAGTTGGAGCCACTTTATATATTCACTGTATGATGGATATTTTATATTTCTCTGTGGTAACAATATTATGTGAATGGTATGCATAATCAGAGCCACAAATATATTTAATGAATTTGTTTATTGATGCGAGGATAATGATAAGCTTCTTAACAAAAAAAAATGTTTGTACGAAACGTAATGTATGTGGCTTCATACCTTCATATTTATTTCATTAATTTTCATCATATGGGAAATGTCATGAGCTTTATATTAAAGTCTGTTTACTTGTTGGCTAAATATACATAAAATACTGTATATTACGTAAAATACAAGGAATAATTGAATTGAATTTGTATATGAATGGAGTATACGATGTTATGGTTTAGTACTAACGTTATATGCGGCAAAGATGATTTCTTTTTCTTAAAAAAAAATTGTACAATATAAATTTCATATTTTACAATGTTATGGTTCATTGTACATGGCATATGTTTGGTGGTGTATGGTAAACTGTAAGACAAGAGCCAGGAATTTTCATTTGATACAGGAAAAAATTGACGATTTTTCAGTTGAACGCGATTTAATGTACTGGCGAAAATGAGTTTTTTTCCTTTAAAACTTTACAAATATCAAGGATTTTATTCGCTTTTGTATTTTGTTCATTGTGATTTTGATCCGTTTTTTTTGTGTCTTTTGGGTAACCCCATCGAAAGAAAACGCGATCGACCATACCGAAAATTATCTATTTGGCCTGTATTTGATGTTATGTAAAATTTATAGAATTACGATCCGTTTATGATATAGAAAAATATTATAGCAATCATGTGTAAACATAATACCCCATCGTTTGATTTGAGGGAGGAATATAGCCAGAGTTCAACTGTTGTCTTTAATGCCATATGAAAAATTGATTTTTTTTTGTCATGTTGTTAGTGTCCGGACAGAATGTAATGTGGTTTTAAAAGGATTCACTAGATTCGTATTAGCATGTAACTGGGATTTGCTGTGTAGTTTTTTCGTTCGTTTATGCTCTCTGTGGACTGTCGTGTGGAATAGAAAATGTTCCAAACTGATTATACGGCAGTAGTAAACGGCTGATGATAAGAGTTTTAAAATAATGGCATATAATATTCACCATTTCATATAAATTATTCGGGAAATTACTTCTCTAATCTCTGTGTATCATGTTATGCTGGTGAACGGGAGACAACAACGAGAAGCCAAACGGTTTTTCTAAAAAAAACATTGATTTTCTCTTTTACTGTATTGCTATTTGTGTTGGATAATAAGGATTGTATTAGAAAAAGGACAAAAAAAATTGTACAAAATGTTTAGAATTGTGATTGCAAAATATGGTACCGTTTAGTGTTTTAGGAGTGTTTAATGACATCCAATATATGTATGTTTATCAGCATATAAACTAATACTCTAATGTTTCTATCTATTAATTTGATGAAAGTTAATCAATTTAATGATTTAATGGACTCTAATGGGTTTATAAATGTATTCCGGAGGATTTAATATACATTTTAATATGTTGGAGTTTAGGTACTAGAGGACAACATTGAATATACATAAAATTCGTTTACTTTTTTTTTTCTTAACTGTATATCTTGATGACAGTGTTTTATATCTATTTTTATGCAAGAAGGAAATGGATCAAACGAAAATGTTTTCTATATAGAAACAGTGAAAATTCATTAATGAAATGCTCTAAGGTAATTAAAGTACCTTGAAATGAATTCATAAAGTATAGAAGAAAATGGGCAAAGTAATTTGGTTTTATGTACCAATTTGACGTAAAATTTTTATTATTTATTCGATAATTGATTTTAAGATTTTTCCAACATTTTATCTTTCCTTAATGATAACTGAATGGATTAGTTAAAATGAATATCAAAATGTTTAAGAAGTTTCTTATTATATTAAATTTATGTTGATGGCCAATAATAGTTATGATGCAACTTATAAGAATTTTTATGAACACAAACTTTCAAAATCGATTAAAGTTTTCGTTTAAAGTGAATTCCAGAAAAACTTATAATTTGAATAGACAACGTCTTGGTAACTTATAATTCAATTGATAATCATTATTGTTATAAAGTCATATTTAATCAATTGTCTTTTGATGGGGCGTAACAGAATAGTAATTTTATTTGACACACAATAGAAATCCATTTCCCATAATTAGAAGAATTGATGACTGAAAAAAGGGTTTTTTTTCAACTAAATTCCTTACATTTTATGGCATTGAGTTTAACGGTAATCATTTCTATGAGTCCAATGGTGTGATGGAAATGGAATACAAATACATTTAGTTGACATGTAATTCTGTTTTTCATTTTTATTATATTTTCGTTTGAATATACATCCCTTACCCTCTGGCTAAAATAAAGAATTTATTCGGTTTGTATATAGGAAGGTTTTCGTGTGGTATGATTATTAATTCATGATTAATTTATGATTATACACAAACGATGGGACTAAATTATAACATAAAAAAGCATTACCAAATAGAAAACCAGAAACAGAGAAAATATGTATTTATGGGCGAATGAAGGTGGCATTTCATATATGAAAATTTCCATTATTATTTAACATGTCACACAATAATGGTGAGAATATTCCGTTTGCCTTTTTCCTCCTCATAAGAAATATTGTGAAAGCCAACAATAAAAATGGAACAAAATCCAATTCTAATCCGTCATATGAAATATTTTTGATTAGAATTTTTCCTCTCTCACGTTCTACGAATACCGAATTCATATAGATTTTCCAGCCGTAAAGTAATTCTCGTCCATCATTTGTTTGTTATGTTTTTTTGGAATGGATTTATGATAAATCTTTCCGTCCATTAACTGGTTTATTGATGTGCATTTAAAATTGAATTGAATTAAGGAGTGCTTTTTTATGTCAATTCAACATGAATTACTGAATATTATGGTTTTATTATAAAATAGATTCTGTTTTATGTAAATGACAATTGGATTGAATCATTTTTATATGAATAAATCAAATAAAATTGATGAATTGCAGTTACCATAAGGAACGGATATGTTACTAAGTGGAATATTATTCAGAACATTTAACAGCTTTTTTACTAACAAATTGTTTCGCATAATTTGAATGACATTAAACTCCAAATTATCATTGAAGTTTGGTACAAAAGAAATTGTTCTTATTTCGGGTATTCTATCGTTTACTTTTTAAAATCTTATTTATCTTTTATGAATGTATGCGGGTGTGCAGAGAGTTTTCAGGGACCATACAGGACTGTTAAATGTCATTTATAAAATGAAATTGACTGTATTCTGCCATAATGCAAAGCAATATTGTATTGGAAGGAAGAAATAATTTTATGGATCTCGTCATCAAGTCATGATCTAGAATGGTTAGAACCGGATGCCAAAAAATGTTTTCAATCGTTTTATGTGGAAACGCGGGCACAAATAAAGAATGAAAGAAAATCACATTAAACTGGATAACTGAATATCAGTTGAGTTTAGGGTAGTTGAATGGTAATATTCGAATAAGCCAAAATGAAATTTATAATGTTTCAAGTTGTATATAAGAACGATAAGACATTGGCATACCAATGTTGACAATATTTCAGTTTCCGTAACAAAAACATAATCACGTATATAACAGAAGAAAGTAATTTTACTTAGAAAATGCGTTCAAAGGCCGTTGGCTATAACTTTGGTATATCAAGTTAAGAAGAAAAATAATATGAAAAAGAGAAAAGTTATTTTTGTCTGCTTCTGGTCTTTCTTTTTTATTTTATACGTCAGTTTAGATGTTGAGGCCTTTACAAGTTAACGGCCATTCACATTATCCGCTATATTTGATCCTTGAGCCGCACACCAATAAGAAATCAGCGCGTATCAACAAACGTCTTATAATAAATTCTGTCTATTTGCGTTTTCAGTTATTCTTCACTCGTACTCCTGGTCCCATATTTAATAGGAACGAAAGTCTCTTTATGAGTTTTTTTTTTCTTTCGTTACCACTCATATCGTTAAACCAGCCATAACACATACCATTGACTTGTTGGTCTTTTCTTTTACTTCGTTTGTTTTCCTTTTAAATTTGAAAATTTCATTTGAAATTGAAGCATCTATAAATATGGGGATAACAAATTTTCGTTACTAAGACAAGGAAATAAAAGAAAAACGTAAATTGCAATTATGTGTCTTTACGGTGTTACTAAAGTAAAATTTTCTTCTGTTTGTTATTTTTTGTTCGTTTGTTTTGGTTTGTTTTCATATTGGTATACCCAAAAAATGTTTATCGTTTCTTTTTTTAGCATAAATGGAATTTTTTTTTTATAACATAAAATGGATAATTTAATGTAATCGTTTGGTATGTAAAATGTAACAGGAGGAATCGTTAGAAAAAGAACCGAGAATGTAGTAAACTTAAATGAACGGGACTAATCGTTTTTGGGGTTGGCGGTAAACTGGTGACAATGAAGCTTTACTTACCGTTTGGGGAAATGCCTTGAAGTATTCGTTATTACATCATAATAGTGGAAGTGACACATCAAAGTAAATGACGATGGTTTAAAGAAATTTTCATTGAAAAATACAGCTCGTTAGGATGTGTATATTGCATCATTACTTACCTAGTTAATTGAATATTAATCTCACCTGTATACCTGCGGTGTGTTTATTTCGGGCGGGTTATGTATATTTTACTAATAGTCTCTGTGCTTTCATACGTGTAATGCCAATCACTTCCGGATGGGATCACATTACAGAATGTGTAAAATTATTTAACGCGACCTGGTTTATGAGTTTAAAAAGAAAAAAATCAACATTATGTGTAACATTTTAAATTACGTTTCATGGTGAAGTTTATCATCATGTTTAGTTTTACTAATGACATTTTATTATAACTTTGGTTGTTTAATGTGCCTTTGATGAATGAAAATGTCTGTACAATATAATGGGATGTGATAAAACTGAAGAAATTATGGGATTTAAATTTCATAATGTTAATCAATGAACAATCACCTCAATGATTGCAATTTTCTTTTTTGGCTTTATTACGAATCACCTGAATTGAATACTTAACAATCAAGTAAGAGAATATTTAATTTGTTTTCTTCATCTTGGATTACAATGACGGCTTTTGATGGTGGATTTTAAATTTTTACTTGTCCTTTTAAATTTCTTATTATCTAGTCAAATTATTGTTTAATGCAAAACGACAGCATCACGATTTTTATTGACACCGTCATTTTCATCCAATTTTTTATGTTCATTTCATGTCATTTATGGTTGATTCTGTTAAACTTACTGTATACCATACTTCTATGGTATTTTCGGTTGAATAATATCGACGGTAAATTGAGAAAAAGGGATTATTACTGAACGGATGATCCTCTATCTTTATCATGAATTTTTCATTAGTTATTCGCATCAGTAAGCGAATTTAATCGTTGAATAGAACTCTCTTTCTCTAACGGCGTTTATCACACAACTGAAATGATTTTTATTTTATACAAATTTCACCCTGTATCATATAGCAATACTATAGCTAACATACATTTGATTAAAAATATGTAAATTAATATTTTCAATTACGCATAATTTTGCATACCAAAAAAATGTTGCATACGTGTAATTCCATTGTTCTATCTTTGTTATAAAATGTTTCATAAAACAAATGTTGAACAAATGACGTTGTTTTCATCTATGAGTTTATTTGTATTGAGAATTTAATAAACTCCTAATTGATATGATAAGAAAAATTTCTTCCAAGTGTTTCGATCTATTTTTTTTTTTTATTTTACTTTAATTCACACCATAAATGAGCGTCAGTCCAATGGGAATTGTTGTAGACTGTGTTGAGCAACGGATGGTAAAAGTTTTATAATAGCGTATGATGATAATGTAATAGTGAGAATAACTTAAGGCAAAATAGAAAGAATGTTATGGAAAAAAATTGTAAGATTATTCATTCACCATCCAGATATAATTTAATAGAGAAGAGAGTAGAAAGTTTTCTTTTTTTTCCTTTATATTTTCTTTTAGCTTATTCTATAAACAAGCAATGAAAATGAGAACGTTGAAATTTAGACTCGGATGATGTGAAAAACGCTAACAGTTGAATAAAACTTTTGAGGTTTGAAGACGTCTTCCGAAGGAATTTTCGTATTTTTTCTCTCTCGTATTATACAAAAACAAGGTTAAATATTAATAACAATTTGATGTGATCTCATTCTTCTTTCACATAATGTTGTATATTTTGTGTAATGTCTCATGAGTCTTGGAACGGTCGGTATGTCTAATTGTAAGATACTGGTGGCATCACTGAGTAGTATAACAGAAGAAAAAAATGAAATGAATGAAAGGATAATAAGGTATATCTAATGTTATACGCGGTATACAATTCCATGTAATGATAAATAAATGGAAGATTTATATCAAACACTTGGAAACAAGTGAAAATTGAAAAATAATGAAAAACCTTTAGTGAAATGAGGGCATTACATGGAACACTCAACTCATTGCGTTAAACATTATCATTGTGACAACAATAGGGATTCATCCGGCGAAATATTAACGGAATGTTGGATAAAAATATAAAATGTAGAGAAACAAGTTGAATGGCCATAATTAAACATTCATAATTTCTGGTTTCATGCTTACGTTGAGATGAAACAATTTTAATTCATTTCTTCTACAATTTTTTTTTTCGGTACTACTGTCCCGCCCGCACAGTTAAAAGTCGACTGTAAATTTTGTTAAACAAAAAAGAAAACTAAAAGAAAAGCCTCGTAAAAGATAATTTAAAGAACTGAATGCCTCATTTAATTACGCATCGTTTTCATCTAAACAACAGAAAACTAAATGAAGATAAATTCCATGACTTTGTTATTTTGTTAACGGATGCCATCCAACTGAATGGTAATCCAACACTAGACACCCAAAAAGAAAATATAAAAAAAAGAAAGTGGAAGAGTTAAGATGAATTTTATGCTTCATCATGGGGGTAAAGAATATTTAATATTTCATAAAAAAAAATGTTTTCATTCATTGCCAAGATGAAACAAATAAAAAGTTTTTCTTTTAAAATAAAAATAATGTGAACTGTACAAATTGTTTTAATGGCATTAATCCAAGAAAAATGTTGAACAAAGTGTAGGAAAAGTGACTTTTGAAAGGCGAGAAGAAAGTTGACTTTCTTCTTTTTTATTTAAGATTGTGTTATCATTTAGCCGGGAGTCTTGAATGAATTTGCTTGGTACACTATATCGATTGATAAAGATTTACCTGAAGGTGAATTCATCAATGTCGTTTTTATTAAACGAATAGAACAAGTTAAATATAAGATTCATTCCCAGGTGATGGCACATAAAATATGAAAAATTCTAATAGAAAATATAAAGTATATTGATTGCCTTATCTATGTTATCTATTAGTATAGTGAAAACGTAATGAATTCAACCGTAGCAAATAATTAAAAATGATTCCATAACTTGACACCAAATGTTCTTTATATTCCATTGAACCCAAATGAGCCATGAAAATTGTGTCACGTTAAGAGTTCACACGGTGCTCTATTAAGCCCACCCATCTCTTTTATCAGCCAAACCGATTTCTGGGCGCAAAAATATTCTATTCACGTGAAAAAACTAATGCCTATGTCGTCACTGAATTAGTTCTGAATTTTCTGTTGTGTTCCAATTCACTATTGAATGATATTTATGTTTTATTATTGGCAGAGAAGAAATGTTATTCAATTTTCCAAACGCTAAAAGGGATGCACTAACACCATTTGAATATGAAATCAATAAATTGAATAAAATGAATTGAATGGCATACAAATTTAAATTAGAACATGACATTAGCATTGCCATCAACTATATAGGGTATGTAATGTGCAATGAAACATATGGCTGTTGATTTTACTTAACGAATCTGTTTTTGAATAGCAAAATATTATTTGAATTAATCACGGTTATTGAATACAGAGTGTCAAATTGAGTGTTAACATGAATGCGGTTATTGATAATCTACTTATTTATTGTGCAAAGTACTTTTCGGTGGAATTTTTGGTTTACAATGAGCTTAACGTGTGTGGAAATACAACACTGATTGATAATTCATTTAATGAGAAATGTTAATTAATTGAAAACATTTGCGTTTTAATGGTAATTTTAGCTAATGAGATTGTTGTATAAAACATGTAATAAACTAGAAAAAGAGAATTAATTTATAGATCAATAACGTGAATTAAATTAATGTTTTTGGTCAGTTAAACGAGTGGGTAGATGTCGTCATATTGTTCCAAATGGATCAACGTTACCCAAGAAGCTTAGCACATCAAATTTTAAAATGAATTATCCAATAAAAGTTCGTATAACTGGCACAAAATTGGTGATATGAAATGATTCAAACTCTTTGGGTGAGGATGACTGAGAATATTATGAACATTGGCATTGTTCTTGGCTAAGAATCATGTTACAGTGGAGGCGTTACTAAATTGGCAAGAAAATCATTTAAAATTATCTGTGCATGACTACAAGCCACAAACTAACGATTAAAGGATAAACTTTCGACAGTTCATAAGACCAAAAGTTTTTAAAATCACACTAAACTCATTTAAATTTTCCATATGCAATTGTTCTTCTCGTATGCGTAGATATAAGTTGATGATTTTATTGCTACTTTTGACATTGATTATCTTCAAGTGTTGCTGTCTATTTGATAATTCGCTGTTAAGTGAATTTAGTTAAGTGAAAATAATCGTAAAAAAAGATTAGACACGATGTACAATGTAAGTTCAATTGTAATTAGTAATTAGTGATCACCTAATTTAATTATTCAATTAAGGTGCTTCAGTACATCACTGATACTGTATGTTATAAACATAATCGAAATATTGATTCATTTTTTCACACATAAAATGAAACGAGAGTTTAATACGGATTATAGTAGAGCACAAACAAAATACATTTTGATGGTTAACAATCGAATAGAGAAAGTTTGACGTTTTAGTGAATAATTTTAAACAATCGAATGTATCAAAAGGATTGGTTAAGTTTTTATTCAATCAGATTAAATGGATGGGTGTAATGGAAAATGAATCTTTTCGATTGTCATCTTTTTATATTTGTTTTTAATCCAAACGGTAAGGGTGTTGGTAAGTCCTTTGTTGAAAATCAAAATAAAATTGTGTAACTTAAAGTTTGTGATTTCAAGTAGTTTTAAATAAAAACAGAAAAGTAAAATGGAAAATATTTGAATGTCGTTGGATTAGTAGTGAGTTATAAAGAACAATGAAAAGTTATCGGTTGGCTTGAAGTAAAGTGTCGGTTTTTATATGTTGGGCGACAGCTTTTGAGTTCTTTTGTTCGTAAAATATTTTGATTAGGAAATCAAAAGGAATGACTAAAGTTAGGCGATTTCATTTATTTTTACTTTTTTTGTTTGGACTGGAAAATGTTGGAAGTGTGATAAAGATAGAGCTTTTGATGTGCAATGTAACTGAAAATGAATGGCAAAAGGAACAAGCATTACTTACAGGAAATTACTAACTGAATAAATATATTTAATCGTATTAGTGATACTAAATCCCGGAACTACAGTTGAAAGAGAATATTAGATTCAATGATGAATATTTTATCATGTTCAGTGATTTTAATGCTAAAAACGAAATGGATTTTATAATTAAATTAAACAATCGTTATTAATTTATGGTATTCATTATGACAGTTTATTATTAATGGATTTCTGTATAATGGAACTATTTAAATAATTATGCTGTAATAAGTAATCAAATTATATGTTTACCTATCATCATTATGTGTTAAATAAACCGCAACACTAATACATTAATTAACTCCATAAAATTAAATGATTTAGATTACATTTGTTCAATTTCAACCTCTGGACTATACAATAATAAAAATTCGTTGTTATAAATATAAAAACCGAAGTTTTCTGATTACTGTACCTGATTCCTATCACTCCACTTATAGAAAATCGAATTTTGGTCTTGAAATCATAAAATCATAATCGTTCTACGTAATATTATTATCGGTACAGGATTTATGATAATCATTATTAGCCACCCACTTGAGGTTATTTAGTTTATGATTTTATAATATTCCGCGACTTTTCTTACTAAACAAACACTCTGTACGGTAACTCAATAAGATATGATAATATTAATAAATCAATTCATGTGATTTTAATTTTATTGAACTATAAATTCACATACAAAGAAATCCTGAAAGATGTCAAATTAAATTAAAACAATTAACTCAAATGCAATATGGTTTATTCAACATTTAAAAAATGATCACATTTCAAAAATATTGAAATCGTTATTAGATTTCAATCAATTAACCTTGTACTTGGACTTGAACGTGGAAACAGTTGAATGCATCACCATCGATCAATGAAAGTTGCATATTCATAAGAACTGGTGGATATCCAGGCAAAACGTTGAAGGTGAATCGGTATACATTGGTTGAACCAGCGGCTAATGGGCAACCACCTGATTGCATAGTGGCACAACCATTGGGGTTACCTAATGGATATTCGACTTGATTACCATCGAATTCAGCAATAAGACGTGGTGAGAATGCTGGTACGGCACGTGGAGCTGTGAAAGTAACATCGGCAACTACTTGGCTTCCAATTGGTGCGTTACATATTGCACCAGTGCATCCATGTACGTTAACACTGGTTGGGGCTGGGAGGCCACCAGCACCTTAAATTTTAAATACAATTGTTTAGTTTATTAATTCAGCATTTGTCTAATAAATTATCCGTTAAACTTACATGGTGTGAATGGAGTTTGAGCGTATGTAACACAGGCAAATGCCAAAACGAGAGCAACAACTTTCATCATATTGAATACTTTAATTAAATTGGTACACCGGTACTAATCACCAAATTGACTGAACTATTAACTGTGGCGAAATGAATTAGTAGCCAGGTTATTTATACCCCCAAGTCAGAGGACCACCATTAATTGTTATCAAGTCATGCTTAATATTAGTTAAGATTAGATTAATTGAATTAATCGCGTGTTAAAGTAATCAATTGATAAATGTCTATTAACCAAAAATATAGTTAATTAAATAAGATAAAATTTGATTTTTTTTTTAAATTTAAGACGATTAAGAATACATTGGGAGTCTTAGATAACATTGTAAAGTAAACATTATCAGTTTAAAATTTCATTGAAATTATATTGGTCAATTGATGAATGTGTGATATTGAATGATTTGAATGCATAGGAATCAGCCAATGACGATCATATTGTTAGGATTAGAATCAGATTAATTAGATTGATTTGGTGATGACGTTTTTTTATTAAATACAATGCATTTTATGTTTAGATTTGAGATAAATCTTACGTGTGGTTTATAAATTGATCCGACGTAATGTTTAAGTGCAGTTTATACCAGATATTGGAAAATTTGATAAAGAAGAAGAATTGGGTATAAAACAATTAAAAAGAAATGTAATTAATTGATAATCAAGAATCAAGATACATGCATACAGAGACACATGAGGTGCTAGCACTAAATCTTATCAGCTAAGTCATTAATGGCGACAACAGAAACCAGAATGTCTGAAAATCAAAAATTGTCTAATTGCTGAGTACTGAAATTTACATCATTCGGTATACATAATAATTACAGTTTATTTAATAAACAAAATTGAAGAATAAATATGGAAAATTTTAATTATGTACGTATCTAATTCATAAGTCAGGTATCTAGTAGAGAAACTATGTGCAAATGGAAATGAAAACAATGATCTTTAGGTCACGTGTACTTAATTCTGTATGTGATAATTGATTTTTTCTTATCGCATTATTCTCAGTCGATTATTATCGTTTGATCATAACTGAAAATAATGATTCAACATAAAAACTTGAATTCAAAACAAACTATTACAATTCAATAATATTTTATTCCAAGTTAAACAGAAATCATAAGATTTTAAACGACATTGACAAGAACACTGAAACAAGTGAATATACCAGCGTCATCAAATAATTCCAATCGCATGGTCATATCACCAGGTGGATGATGTGGTTGAACATTAAAGGTGAAAACGTAAACAACAGCTGCACCAGCACCTAATGGACAACTTCCAGTTGATAATGTAGCACAACCGTTTTGAGCTCCAATTGGATATTCAGTTGTGGTTCCACCAATGGTTGCAAATAGACGTGGTGAGAAAGTAGCCATAGCTCTTGGTGTTGTGAATGTGACATCAGCATATACAGCTGATCCACGTGTTATTGGGCATGGACTGGTTGTACATCCACGTACATGTACATTGGTTGGTGGAGCAATTCCTGCACCTATAAATTCACCAAAAATTCATTATTTATTAATTTTAATAATGAAATCATAGACACTATAATGGATTCTTACATGCGGTAGTTGGTGTTGTTTGTGCATATGCGGCACAAGCAAGAGCCAAAACAATAGCAATAACTTTCATGTTGATTACACTTCAAACAAATATGTTAATCCAATTGAATTGAAATGAAACTGTGAATTTTCATGAAAAATTACCTCCTTTTATAAGAAGTCATTATCATTGCTAATTTTGTTATCACCTCTGAAATGAAACCACGAAAAAAAAAATTTCACATTTCGCGTACTATTTTGCGTAAGTGACGATATCAAGACTTTCTAATCGGTTATCAGTGAAGAGGTATACCGATGCTGCAAACGTTTTGGTTATTCCAAGTGATTCATGGCGGCAATCATAAATGAAATGTTTCCTCTTGACTACCGGCTTAGGTTGAGATTAAAACGTAATATGAAAACATTAGTACCGGTGTTATTCTCTATAAATCAATTGAAAAAGTCTGATCGATGATGACAATTTTACTGTAATTTTCTTGATTAGAAACAAAAACAAATTAATAGACTTTCTTTCATAGTGTAAACACTGTTACTATCATAATGTTTTTAGTGAAAATATTAATTAAACGTTTCCTAATCTAAATATCTAATTCTACCTGAAATCCAACGTGTGATAGAATTCATGTTAAAATTGGTTTTTGAATACAGTTGATTAGGTGCTAAAGCAAAAATAGATTATTTTGGTAGGTAGCCAACATGAAAACAGTTGGGAGTATAGAGAGCTGATTGATTATCAACTTTATTATACCAGCTATGACTTGATAAATATGTGATTAGACGTTCAGTTAAAACGTTTTGATTATCATTCAGGGTCTCAAACGTGTTTGCAAAAATATAAAAAAATCATCTTGTAAATTAAAAAAAAAAGAAATTAAAGGCGTAATATGTGGCATTGATAACTAATTAATCCATCTAAGAAAAACGAAGTGTGAAAGTCACAAATTAATGTCGTGTCTAAGATAGTGTTTAACTGCCTTTGACAGCATTAACGCTAATCTTAATTGTTTCAAAGTAGTGATAAATTATATTTGAATGTTAAATGTTGGATCATTATTGTTCAGCAATTATGTATGTAATTAATTTGTTAATGATTCAGAAACGGTACAATGATATTGCAAGCAGACAGATGGTCTGATTGAATAAATTTGTATGAAAATTGGTAAAACTTCGATAAACTGAAAAAAGGGGGATGTTAGCTACTGAGAATCTGGGAAGACACTCATAGATGGCGACTCTTATGATGCCTTTCCTTGAACTTTTCTTAAAACTCAATTTTGTATCTTTAGGATTTTGTATTTTAAGTAATTACAATTTATTACGAATTAAAAGTGAATATTAAATAATTATATTAGTAAATTGTAATCCCAACGAATGCCGAAAAAACAAGTGCTTAGTACATCTTCATTAAATTGTTAATAAATTATACATCGAGTGTGAAAAATAAAATTGGTATTTATTAACGTAATACTCTGATTTGTATAAATTATTGATTTACATAATTCAGTTATCACCATTTAATAGATAGTTCAATACACAAAATAATCATAATCGATAAGATGTTCAATATAACGTTAAACATTAAAGAAACACAAATTTATTGTGCTTAAGTTTATCGTGACAAATGGAAAGATTTTTTTTTCAGTTTCGCTTTTTTTTATTTGATTTGATTTTATGAATTTCATTTAGAGTATCTTTCACTTGACGTATTATTAGATCTCAGGTGATATTTTGAAACACTTGTTAAACAAAAACAACATTTTTGACTATACGCATCGATAGCATCAGATCAAATTGGTATTACTAAATCAGTGTGGCAGTTATAATATTAACATCCAACTGTTTAATTAAATTCAACCAAAAATAAATTGACTTACCTGGTATTTTGTTCATTTAAACGTTTATTATTGTTGCCATATATTTGATCGAAATTTCAATTCATCTGACAAGGTAATTTACATATTATTTCTGTTTAGAATGTGAGAAAAATTGTTCCTTTCTTGCTTGATGTGATACAAATTCTAACCTTGTCTATTTTGTTGGTGAGAAAATATTGTTGGTTGTATTTTTATTTTTTTTATTGTGCTTGTGTATTACGGAATAATCTGCAAATTTATGAATTTCTGAGTGGTATATTTTGGAGACTTTGTCTCGAGTTCAGTTGTGATGCGTTAATACCGTCAACGGTGGGCGACCAGGTGAAAAATTTATAGCGTGGGAATTTTTTTTTTATATTTTTATTTCATATTCAGCTGTGAATAGAATTTTCCACTGAACTGAATTTGTATATGTGTGTAATGGTATTTTGTTGTTGTTTGGGTAGCTTTCGTTCATGGTGTATTGCGTTGGTGGCAACCCGACTGAATATTGTAGCCTAACCATTATATTCCAACAACGCGATATAATCCAGAAATAGGCACATGAATATACCCCCTCAGAATAGGTAGACAAAATATTTGTATTTGAGAATTAATCGTGACCGTTCGTATTTCTTGAGTGTTTTGCTCATCTTACTGTCATATTCATTCATCCCTGGTTTTTCTATTATCCGCTACCAAAATAAAAAATTTCTCGCTCCCATAGAATTTATAATACTCGAAAACACACTGAAGACGTGTTACTTCTCAATAAAATTTTGGCGGCGAGAAAATTGAAATGAATAAAGAAAACCTCGGGAAAAACTTTTGATATGAAAATACTGGAAAATGTGCTGAGAAATGTACAACACATATTTAGCTCAATTGTGAGAGAATTACACTGAAACGTTAATACATTGAAAGTATAGCGGCACATTTTATCCTATACGATAAATGGTTTTGTGTTATATTGGCGTTCAAATGCGCATACCATATAAAAATTTTTGTTTTTCGTACTCTTGCAAATCAAATGAAAAATCAGTTGTAGAGTTCAGTTACTATTTAGAAGACACGTGAGCAACAGCAAAACATAAATTTTTTTTTGATTATTGTGAAAAGTAAAGAAAAGTAATAAGAATAAAAACAAAACGGGAAAATTTCTGATTTTATTATTTCTTTGGTGTTGTTGTAAATTTTATGTTGCACATAAAACAAAAACAAAAATTCAGAGGCATAGAAGCATTGATATAGAAGGAAATTTTTATTTTATATTTTTATTTCTCACTGAGTTCATATGGAGTTTTCCGTTTTTATTAATGTAAATTATATTTGGCTGGTGAAACATTACAACATATCACAGTTGAATACGATGCGTGTGTTACGAAAATGAAAATCTAATCAAGAATCACATATTATGTGAGAGAGTGTAAATTAGTTTATTGTGTATATCAAATTGAATGAAACTGTAAGGTGAAACAATTATGTTTGAATTATATTCATTACTTACTTTAACTGATTATTTTGTTGGGGAATACGTTAAATTGATTATACAAAAAACTCTGATGGAATTTATTTGAATGAAAATTTTGTGGGGAGGAAAGAGGTGATTGTGTCTGTTCTAAAGAAAAGTTCAATGCATATTAAATCATTTACGAAAAATGAAAATCTAAAGTGAAAACTCAATTAAATTCAATGAAGGAAGTTTTAATGGAATTTTGATGATTTCTAATTAACTCACGGATTTACATAATTTAGTTTGTTGAAAAAAAAAATAAATTAGATCTCATGTAATGTTCAAATATCCTGATGCCACATTTA
Organism: Coboldia fuscipes; assembly: GCA_001014335.1. Lineage (NCBI taxonomy): Eukaryota > Metazoa > Arthropoda > Insecta > Diptera > Scatopsidae > Coboldia > Coboldia fuscipes. Next base: position 131,374 of record JXOR01000412.1, read on the forward strand.
GCTTTATCTCATTTTAAATAAACCGTCAAAACAAATAGATGACAATTCGTATTTGGTCGAGAAAGACACGGGGCCAAAGTTATTAACTGTACTAGACAGAAAGTTAAAAAAAAAGAAACATAGAAAATCAACGGGAAAAGGAATAGCATAGAAAATCAAATAAATTCAATTAAATTGTGGCCACGCAGAGAATGATTTAATCAAATTTTGTGTTTTTTCAATGTTTCTTCTCTATCAGAGAGCATTTTTCGATTGCTTCAATGATTGTGACAAATTTTTTATGGTTTTTCCTATATAGAAGGAGCTTTGTTGTTTCAATTGATTTTTATGTGACCTAATGGCGGTTTATGATTTAAATTAATTCCATTTTAGATGAATATTTCGTTTCATTTCTATTTATGGTGGTTAAGAGCAAACAAGCATGTTCAAGGATTCGACAATTCAATTTATTTTAATCAAATATAAATTGCAATACAAAATATAAAATATAAAATGTTTCAATTGATTGTTAAAATAGAGGTAAACATAAATTTTATTATATTGATTCGTTCATGTGTTTACTCCTGTTGAACACGAAGCACTACTGAATAATTATAACAGTCTGATAAAAAGCTACATTTTGATTTTTAAGTGCTGTTTTCGTTGGTAATAACATTACTCATACAATCATGCTTAAGTATTTGCTAGAAATCACAGACGACTGAAAACAGTATCTGAAAGTTTCTTTAAAAGAAAATTTTGTATTTTCTTTAGTGTTATAAGCCAATTAAAATTTGGAATGAAAACTTTGCCATATAAAACTGTGTTACCTTTCTCGATGACCAATTTGCATTGGACTATTTCTTTTGAAAAAAATAATCACAAATTGACAGTTTTCAACTTTTTTTTTATTCGACAACTGTCCTCAATTCCAATCAATTTTAATGTAACCATCATTATGTTGATTATTCATGCACATTGTACGGTAACATGAGATTTCTTTAAAGGAGGCGAAACAGAAAATATAAACGATAGAAATTGGTATCAAATTGCCAAATAGAGTGGGAGGTTTGAACGTGATAGCTTATTGTGTCTTAGAAAGAACACCAACCAAATCTCATAAAAGTAATAGTAGACAGAATAAAAGAAAAAAAAATAAAAGAGAAAGTAAAGTAATCCTCCAAAACTAGAGGTACAACGAGAAGAAGGGAAAAATAAAAGTATCAGAAAACAATGTCAAAAAAGTGTACAATGTCACAGACAAATCGAAGTGTTGGTTCAGGTGTGAGTGATACAAAATCAAATGAAATGAATATTAGAAAACCACGATCATCATCAATTGAACCGAAACCAGAGGACCGTGATGATCCACCCAGTGGACCAATACCATTTGGATTTAATGCAAAATTCTTTAAGAAGTGTAAAAGTGCTACATTTCAGATTGATGGTGCCACATATACAATAGGTAAATTGAAATTCAATTGTATTACAATTTAACATCATAAAATGAAGATGATTTATGTATGAATTGATAGTTTTCTAAGAAAATTTGGAAACAACATCAATCCATAAGATTCGAATTTTTCATATTGGTATCACTTATCCTTACTGAAGGATACAATCATCTTTTATGAAGGGACTGAATATTCAATCCGAATCATAAAGTACGGGTTGTTATGTGTTGAACTTGACTGCCCAAAAACAGAAGACGAGGGCTAAAACACTTTAAAACATATCCCACAGTTTCTCACATTTTATAGGTGAGCCAGCATTAAGTGGAATCCAACGTATTAGAAAATATCATTCGTTTCATTGTATATTCAGTTGAGAGGGTATTGCTTCATAAACTTCACTAACATTCCACTTGTCTGTTAACTCTAAGTGAAGATTTTATTTATGGATTATCCATTATTCGCCATTATATACGTACATTTTATCTAGACCATTTACCATTGTATAGTATCATGTACCATATAATCGTATAATAATATGGATTCTAAGTAGCCAAAATGATGATGGTCTTTAAGTAATCAGTTGAATAAGACTCAGAAGCACCAAAATTCAAAGTCAAAATATAAATTATGTTTTTTCTCTCCAACGCTTTTTCTCTATATCACTGGCTAAAGAAAAGTAATAAAAAGAATATCGAATACCTAATTTCCATTCGTTTCAGTTGGTTGAAGTTTGAGTTCCATCAAAACCCATTTGGGTTGAATAGGCCAGAATAAAACTGATTCAGTTTGAACGATTTGATTTTCCATTGATTTCGTCCAAAAGAAAGAACCACAAAATTTTTAAAACGAACTTTCAATTTTTCTTTCTCTGACCAGATGTTGTTAAATTGATGGGGATGTTTTAGTCATTGCAAACGTTTTTTTATTTTTTTACTTTGAAATTACCCTTAATACAACTCTGTACGAATATGCCTACACATTTTCGTTAGCAGACATCCAGACATACCAGATAACCTTAAAGGCATAACGAAATAAATGTTTCATTTTATGTTCACCATATTCAAATCAAAATTTATGAATGGTGCAGTATAATACAAAACCATTGAACTAAAATATAAAATAAGAATGCCAAAAGTGAAGAAAAAAAAAACATCCGAAGCGCATAAACGGAAGGAAGAAACAGATTTGAATGCCATCACATTGTGAATGGGTCAATTGCAATACAATATTCAAATTGAGTAATTTATAAAAAATGAAGTAAAATGAAAGTAATTCCATTTCAGTCATAATAAATTCTTCATACAGTTCATACTCATATAGCCAACTTGAAAATAAAAATGAAATATTAAATTCATGTAATCACATTTTAAATCAGTTTGGGACTGTGTCCATAAAGAGCGAGAGAGAGAGTATCAAAATCAAATTCAATATGGCTGATTCTTCTGTAACTTGCCTTCCAGGCATTCCATACTATACTCGTTATGGAGTATCATATGAAATTCTGTGGCAGGGGGTTTGTAACGACAACAATCAGTTTTTTTTTTTCCTTTTCTGGATCAGTAAACATTAAAATGTTGATTCATATCCATCTGTCATATCATAATTTGTTTCCATAAAAATATATCGTTTATCTCTTTTCTGTATTACTTTATCGGTTTTATACAATTCAATATTATTTCTCTCGTAATTTATATATAAATATGTTATCCAAATGGTAAAATGATAGAATCATCTATTCGGTTTGTATCCGTGTTTATTTAATATGATGAACAGACGATCTCATGTTCCAGTTACTTAAAAACCCAAAGAAATATGGGAAAATTTTTATGTTTAACTGACAGTGTGGTAACTTAAACTTAGTGGGAGGTTTTGGTTTAGAGCAAAAACTCAATTATAAAACATCCATACTTCATTATGGACATGAATGAATTAGTTGTTGTGAACGGTTCTGGAATAAAACTATAATTTCTGAGGAACGTTAAATCGGTCAAAGTTTTCCATTATTATGTGAAGACAGTGACTGAAGGCGTTTTAAGGGTGACGATAATGTCGTTTATTGTCCTTCCGTTTCGATAATATAGAGAGAGCATAGCGTTAATCCATCATCATAATCATTTTGAAATCATAAAATGACTGGCGGCTATTTTATGGGACAAACTTATCATATTTTAATCCATGGAATCATAATAATACTGAAGTTTTTCTTTTTTTTTTTTAAATAATTACTTGGAAATGGAAAGCAAATATGAACTATACTGAGAATTCATTCAATGTAATACATTTATACAGGACTACGGATGTTAGTAATTGGAGATTCTTGCAAAACCATTCATTGGGAATGACGTTTTCCTCTACGTTCTAGGTGAAAATGACCTCGAACAATATTCTTTAATTACTTTGATGAACTTGAAATTAAATGAAAAACACAATCTCAATATTTGATGTATTGAATATCAACCCAAACAGATGAAATATTTTAATTAGTTAATCTTCCGTATTATTTTATGACCTGAAGATCCAGTGTTGACGCCATCATTAATTCACAAACAATTTAATGGATTGAAACTGAACCAGATACTTTGATATTAAAGCAAGGAAAAACTATTAGTGTTGTTTGTGACCCCTCCATTAAAGATATCAATTTCTAACCAAAAAATAATGTAAACGTTACCGGTGAATGGCTTCTTAAAAAGAAAAGAAAAAAGTTTTCTTGTAAATATTTGCACTGAAAAGGGGTGTGAAATTGAATCCATTTAAACTAACATTTAAATCGCAATATCTAATGGAAATCTTACAAATTACGCATTTTATTTCAAATGATGGAATACTTTGCCAATTTTCGAAGAAAATTATCTGACGTAGAATGTAAAATAATTAAACAGATTGGTTCACATAAATTTTATTTCAATTTAAATTGATGGTAAACTAATTAAAATATCGTTTAAGTTTTGAATTTATTTGCATATTAACAAAAAAATAATCATAATTTCCGCAATTCCGTTAATTCATAAAGCAAAATAACATTTTTCCGTTTTTAGAATGAAAATAATGAGAAAAATCACTTCGTTATTTTCTTAAATTTGATCGATTTGAATGTACTGAAAACAGTTTAAGACTCTTTCAATAATTAAAATGAAACTAAACAACAACAACAACAAAAAAAATAAGAGAAAAATAAATGAAAATCCGATTGGGAAATAAATAATCAATGGCAATGAATGACGATTGTTTATTATTCAAATGCCAGATTGAATGTAACGTAATTGCGGTCAAAACTCAATTAGAATGGTAGTTTAACAGCTGGTCTGTTTGCTATTGCATGAAAGTATCGATGAAAATACACGAAAACTCATTTCTAATGTGTAATAATGTTTACGTGAAAATTATTTTTAATGTTTTTCTTTTCTTTTTTTTATTTCACTAATAAAGTCTGGACTAAATGTTCCGATACTTTTGTTGATTGCCGTTAAATCGTATTGAATGTTATTGCGTTCAATAAACTTTATACTTACTCAAACCATTAGAATTTTATTTGGTAACAAATTCTCTTCTGATTCACGAGGAAATTCATTTCATTTTGGTACGTAGAATGAAAGAATTTTTTTGTTAATTTAAAATGGGAATTTTTTCATTATTTGTGTTACAATTACTACAAATCCAGAATGAATATAGAACTGGAGCTTTTATGGCGTACTGTTAATTTATAGTGTTGAATTCGTATGATTTTCAACAATTTCCTGTTAATATTGCAGCTCAAATTGCACCGTAGTCAATATTCATGTTGTGCATTCATGTGATTTTTGTGTGCTTTTAGAGGTTTGAAGGATTTTTCAGAGAGAATTGCAATGTATATGAAACAAAATGCCCTCTTACGGTTCTTAAATCATATATTTTATATTCTGTGGTCGGAAAATTCTCTTATTACAGTGAAGTGAAAATCAGTTGAATTGTTTAAATAAACTGAAAACCGAAATACAATAACACTGTGTTCTTCATGATTCACTTTAATTGTCTATCTCTGCAGACAAGTCAAATAGTTACTTGACTGGAAATTAAAATGAATGCAATTTCAACTTATACATTTTTCGATCGATTTACCGCAACATAAAAAAATGAATCGAAACCGTTAATCATTCATATTATCCATGAGAAATACAATACACAAGTTGAAATAAATGATCCCATAAACGGAGTGTTTCGATGATAAGAAAAAACCATTTAAGGGAATAATCGTCTGATATCTTCTGGGCAAAAGAAATAAAAAGTATTGATCAAATCGAAGAAATACAAAGAGAAAAAACTCCAATCGAATAGAATGGGATTTATATTTCATCTTAAACATAGAGAACTGGGGAGTAATAGACGAAGAAAAAATTTTTTATTATTACGTTCAATTCACAATTCCCATTGAATGGACTTCGATTTGTAATCAGAATTCTCGGTAGTTTGAGATAAATATAATGAATGTCTTTGGTTTGGTTATGACCGTTTCAATAACATTTTATATAGAAAATATCATTCATATCGAAAAAATGATTATTGAATGGTTTTCATTTATAACGAATAAAGAAACGACAAAAAAACCGGTAAAGAAACATTGTATCAATAACATTATTATAAGAAATTCATGGGAAAATCAGTTTTTCTTTTAGCAAAAATAACGGGAAATTTTCAATGTCAACGCAATTGATTCATCCCAACCGATAATACCCATACACAGTAAATGGTTAGTCTATTTTCAGTTCATCACAGAATATTTACAGTAGGAAAAATAAACTAACTAACCTTGTCGTTTTATCCGGTATCAAACTAATAGAACATCTCAATTCCATTCCAGTGAACAACATAATGTCACACGGTATTCATTCATATGCTCCATGTTACACATCGGTTATAATCATACAATGAATACACTTTTCTACTGTTTTACTAAAGTAACCTAATCAAATTTATAGTTTTCCATTAAATGATTTTTACTCGTATCAGTTTAACTTCGTTTAAAGCAAATAATGAATGTTGATTGTAGGAAGTTCTGAATAGTGAATACAATAATGGTATAACAGAGAACTTAAATTCGGGTCAATTTTATGTTACACATAAAATATATTATCATTATTTGATAGTTTATGCTATATAATAAACATGAATTATTTTATATCTATAGATTTATGTTTGACTACCTTTTATGTTAGCCGCTATGTTTTTTCAAGTGAATCACTCCAAATCAATCTAGTTTACACATGAATGTAATGGTTGACTTAACCGCAATACGATAACTGTTAAAGAACTTTTCTTTTATTATACCCAATGGGCAATTTCAAATTTAACAGTTCTCCATCAACATTCAGAAGTTTTTCAAGATGAAAAATGAATTATAAAATCACAATGATAATAAGATTTTCCTTACGTTTTACGTTATAATCTTTAATAAGACATTCAATCAATATGACGTGTGATAGAACTGTGGATAAATATAGAAGACTTGGTTACTGTTCCTGCTGTTAATCGAACTCATGCAGTGTTTCATTCAATTAAAGGACGAATAAATTGTCCGTTTCTTTTCCTGGGAAAAATTGTTATTCGATACCATTACATAGCAGAACCCACCCTTGCAATTTTCTTAACGAGATTTTACGTCTTCGGTTCATCAACCGTTTATCCAAACAACTGTTTTCTCTTTTTATGGGGATTTAAGAGAATCTGGCGTCTAAACGAAGGATTTTTTTTTTTTTTTGAAAAGAAAATGATATCGAATATAAGAATAAAAATATCGATCATTTGTGAAGGTGTAAAATGCGAGTACAAATGAACGTAATATTGTACCGAAAATGTAATTTTATATTATTTTTGTTTGATTGAGTTTTTCTTTCTTCTTTTATTTTGGGGTATTCAATTCTTGAGAACGGCACCCACATTGGGTGTATATTGTATGTGGGGGCGGTTAGGAGCACAGTTACAATAATATGCATTCAATATATTAACGTATAACGTAAAAAAAGTGTTATGATTTTGTATTAAATTTCATTTAAATGAAATTGATTTGTACCGAAACGAAGGTAACATGAAACCGTTTAATCAATTTTGAATATAAATCGTATGGAGAAATTTTCATTTTCTTTTCCATTTTACGATACACAAATTGAAACGCATAATAAGAATAAAGAAATAAAAGAAAATTAATGTTGGGCAATATATTTAACGATTAATGAGGTTTTTATTTTCACGCGAATTTCATATTAATAATGTACTTGTTTTCATTGGAGTAGTTGAATATTGGGCCATGCTGTTAAGTTGAATAATTGAATTTTATTTCTGGATCTTGATGTGATAGATTATATTGTTTTCTATCTGAATTGTGTACAGTTAAACTATATGGTAGCTGTTAAGTAATACATTACTCTTAATTATGTTGACCATTTTTAGTCAAGATGTATTTATTATGTAGATGGAGAGGGATGGTAAACGTCCCTTCTTGATTGTATTAGTGTGGTGGCAATAACATCAGAATCATATAAGATTTATAAGGTATTTTAACGGTAAAGTTACATCACGTCTTCTTTTATTCAATATGATTATTGTAGTTAAAAGGTTCACTGTTTTAATTAGATTTTATTGTTAATCATATATTTTCGGTTATAATTGTGTGATCACCCTCACATAATTTCATATTTATTATATCATTCTTGGGTGGCATTTTATTTATGGTATTTTGACTTTTGCCTCTATTCCATCGTTTATGTTATGCTGGTGGTGGTGATTCTCTTGAGTCAATGATGAAGCCATTATGTGGCCAGAAGAAGACAAACAACAGCATCTGGAGTGATTTCAATAGTCGTTTGTTTTGCTATAACGATGAACTACCCTGAAGTCATCTTGTGTTGACCACAAACGTATTTTCATATACAATCTCAAGATGATGTGAATTTAACAAGAATGAAAAAAGTAACTTTCTTCATATGGTTTTTATTCATATCCAATGATTGTTGTTTCACAGTATCCATGTAGAAATTTCATTTTGAATAGCGAACCCTCTTAGTAACAATCTGAAGTGTTGGACACATCATGATGTGAATGAATGTAAGGCTTTGATATAAAAATTGAAAAGAAAAAGTTTTTTTTAAAACCCAGATACGGATGTTTCTCTCTATAAATAGAGTAATTCTGTAAAAATGTTTAATTTACTCTATTCAATGATGAATAAAAGGATTGTTCTGCAAATAAATTAAATGGATTCTTATTCCCATAAAATGAGTAAAGGAATTCCAGTTTAATAAAAGGACGTGTGGTCACTTTTATGGATGTAACGTTAAAGAATTCTTAATGATTTGCTTACTGATGTGCCATATGTTTGGATAAAAAATTGCATAAACATGAGAATTAATTTGCATATATTGAAGTTTTATTGCATATAAGACTAAATAAATCACTTTGGTTATTCATTCTTAAAGAGAATTGCATTAAGAATTCATCACAGCGTATTGAATTAAATAAATTTTAATGGAATTTCCATTGAAATTAATCTCTTTACTGAAAATATCCAGAAACCAAAAATCGATAAGGATCATTTCGAATTAAATTTTCTTGTGGTCAAATTGAATTTCAAAGTGGCAAAGAAAACCACTCAATGTGTTTTATTGTTTGCTCCGAAAATTCAGTTTCATAACGGCAAAATTAGTGAATAGGATGAGTTGCGATGATTTTTCTGTTTTTATTTCTTAAAATGTTAAGATTTAAATTAAGTAATTTGGCGCGTACCCAATTAACCGAACATTTTAAGACAAATGAATTTATATTATTCTTTTAGACAATGAGTGTTTCATATTCCTTATCTTTTTGGCATTTGGCTGCCTCCTTTTAGTGAAACTAAATGATAACTCCATTTACTGCTTGGTGATGGTATATTTAAGACAGTGTGGCGTTTAATGTTGAACCGTAACAGATAAAGAAATTGGCTCTATGCTATAAACTAAAACGACTCTACGGTTTGTGATCCATTCAAATTGAATTGTTTCTCAAAGGTTTCGCTGTTATTTCATAATTTTTTTTTTGTTTTTCCATTTCGGTTTTTTAGCCACAGAATTGTATTACATTTAAATGGCTTTCTAATTATCCATGCAAACGTTGAGTCAAAATTATAAGTAAATAGGATTCAGTAATCGTTTATTTTACTCTGGCTGACGTCGTTCTCATTTTAAATGAAATGATTAAACAGATTTTCTTTTTTAAAGGGAAATCTAGTTTTTTCTTCTCGTCTTTTATATTTCGGTTGCCTTTCGCTTCTAATGCAATATCAAATAGAATTTTTTTTCTGCTTATACACTTTCGCTCTATATTATTCAATCTATTACATTCATTAATTTAGTCAGTCAGTCGGTTTTTTTTTTCTTCTCTAAATATGAAATAAAGATGGAAAAAATGAAAATAATCGTTTGATTTAATGTAAATTTCCCGTTTGGATTATATGCGATACCTACACTGAATCAAAAATACTCTGTTTGATCGTAAACCATTGAAAGATGGGCTTGATGAGAAACAACGAAAAAAAAAATACCTCATTAATTACGTGTTTTTCCCAAGCCAATTTAATGTTGGGGCGGGAAAAGTATAGAAGAAATGTTAAAGAGATTGGTACCCGAAAAAAAAAAATGAAGAAAATGAGTGGCGGAAAAATGAATTGAAATGTTTACAACTACAAAGAGATAAAATGATTTTCATCACATCCTTTTTAATCACGTGTATTCTGTGGCTGTTCTCACCCGCACTCTTGATATGGCTTTTGTGTACCATCGCTATTCTTTCTAAACGATGTGGAGATTCTTTAGAATTTCAGTCAAGGTTTTCACTCTTTTTTTTTTACTTCTTCTTGTTTAGTCGTACGATAAAAATTAATAAAGGTTCTCTCTTTCTAATAATGAAATTAAAAGAATTTTTTCTTCGGTTATGGAAGGCGCATTCTTTCACCTTTAATATTATTGAATGAGATGGCTTGTTCTATTTATGGCTGAAGCGTAATATTGAATAGAAAAAAAAGTAGCGATGATATTCATGTGTGTTTTTTTTATTCTCGCACCTTTTTCACGTGAATGAAGGTGACTACGTCGTTAATGGTACTGTAAGCATATGATCTGATACGTTACAACATTAGCATCCGGTTGTAAATATATGAAATATCGTTTTGATAGACTCCCAAATAAAAAAATCGTTGGACCGAAATCATAATTTTTTTGTTCGTTGAACGATTCTCGTCATATTTGTTACAGTGAATATTGTGAATAAATTGCGATGGAATTATAATTCAATATGTTTAACCATAAAGTGTTCTTATTTTTATTATGACAAGAGAAGGTATGGAGTAGACGATAGAAAGTGTAATGTGAAAGTTGAAATTCTTATGCAGAAGTTATTGGTAATCTTTATTTCTTTTATATGGTATGGACTAACTTAAAGTTGAAGTACGTGCTCAATAAGGCGTTACATTTGTGATTTATGGAATAATAGAATATAGAGGATAGTAAACCAATTGAGAATATGTTGCGGTTTTCATTGGAGGGTGAATAATGTTGCAATTTGAATTCCATTGTTATGAATTGAATTTTATTTATCACAAGTTGATCCAAATGTTATCCTTTCAAAGAACGGCAGATATGTGTGATTGTGATATCGATATTTTAGAATTGTGGAGTGTGGCTTTACGAAAACAATTGACCTTTGTTTAAATCGTTAGACGTGTTACAAAAGGAATGGTTATTGTTTCAAATAGAAGTTGGAGGGTTTTTCCTTCGGGTTAGTATCGTTTTGGCAAAACAGATAAATTCAATTTGTGAAAAACTGCAAGAGTTTAAGAGCATTGAATAACTTTGTTGGATGAAGACTTTCAATTTTGTCTTAAATGGATTATAGGAATAATCGAATTTTTGTCTACATTTTGCGAGTTTTTATTTCTTTTTTTTTATTTAAAAATTTATAATTCGAATTCACCACTCCAAAGTTACGCTTTCGGCATGACATTCGAAATAATCAAAGACACTTTATATTGAATGCTTTATCAATAACGGATTTATTGTATAACACCTGATCTAATGTTCTATTTATTAATTAATCACGTAATCAGTTATTATTTGAAACAAACGCAATTATTATAAATGGACGATGAATAAAATTGATTCAATTCGGAGATAAAAAAGGGTTTCATTATAGTCACAACAAGATGGCGCGCACAACAGTCGAAAGTGACTCCGAAATCTTCCGATTATTTTAGTTCGGAAAATTTTCCGTGACATTCGGACGGGATCGGTGTTACTTCAATCAGATTAATTAATTTTTTTTCTATTTCTCAAAGAATCTTTATTATTTTTCTAATTCATTATGTTCAATTCAGAGTAGTGCATTTGATTTTAGTAATAGAATATGTGAAGTGTTAATATTTTCAATTAATTTGAGTTTTGTTTAAATCCTCGTGGGAAATTTTTCAATCTTCCATTTCACATTGATCACGTTATCAATAGTTGTGCATTTCAATGCAAAGTTTTTTAAAGGAGCCAAATTGGTAAACTAATATAAATAATTTTATTACATTTATTTCATGACTTATTAAATGTAGAGAAGTCTCTATACATGATTGAATTATCCATAAAATAAATTTAAAAGGATAGTGTATACATTAAAATGATTTAATTCTAGAAAGACTTAGATGAATATAAAAGCACATGGCATTGCAGTTTTATTTGTCAACTCTTCAGATTGTTTTCCTTTGGTTTGTTTGCTCCCCATGGCTGTTAACGTTTTATTGTCCTTTATCTGTATTCAATCTGGGTGTAACATCACACCACATATCAAATTGTTTCCATCAAATTCACACATTTTGTGGGTTAAGAAACTTAGAAACAATCTTGGGGAGTTGAACAGAATTTGGTTTATATTTTTTTTGCTCCATTGTTTCGGTCATACATGTTGTTGTGAAGGAATTCCATTTGTTAGGATGATGTGTACTTACGATTATGTGTGAATGCTCCATTTGGGAAAACTTTAGTATTGAGAAGTTAAATTTATTGCTTCTATTTCTATGAATGGAGCGACGCTTTTAAGGAACTCTACAGTAATTCGCATAGAAAAAAAAAGAAGATGGCCAAAGAAATGTATGGCAGTAAAATTTATCTTAACAAAAGATAAAAGATTGGTTGTCACCATCGATATAAAAACCGTTAAAATTACATCCTCGTTTTTATGTTAAGACACTTTGGAATCTCCATCTAATATGGATTTTGAAATGACTAAATGGTTGAATCTATGGACTCTAAGGAATCTTTAATATTAAATTCTTTGAATTTTATTTTGTCTGATTACGATCTACTGAATGATTGTATTGAAGATTGATTAATTAAAAACTCATTTTCATTTAAATTTTATATTCATTCAATTCGTTTTTATGTACTAGAGTAAAATTACTAAGGTTTTAAAGTGCTTGTTTTAATATGTGAATCGATATAAATTGGATTTATGGGATATTGTCAACGGTTGGGTATTGTTGTCTCCGGTGGTTTATTGAGATACGTAAAGTATTTTTTTTTTTTGAATAAAACACAATCGAGTGATTGTTATTTTTAATCCAAACACCTTAAATTAATAATAAAAAAAAATTGAAATAAAACAGTGACTACAACAAAATACTATTAACATTTAATTATTATAATTGAAATTTGTTGCAATAGCTGCAGGCCAATTTATGTTACTGGCATATTTATTGTCTCTTTTTGTTTCGTCGTTGATGTGGAACACACAAAAAAAAAATTAAGTGAATATGAGATTATCAAAGATTTTACCTGTTTATTGTCTGCGATATTTTAAATATCAGATGTATTTAATTGTAATTTAATTAAATAACAATTTTTATTATTAATATAATGCGTTCATTGATGAATGTCATTCATTTATTTTTTTTGGTTGGTCTTGAAATGGCACAAAAAAAACGAAAAATCAGGTAACCAGTCAATATCAACACAGGCATCAAGTTTATATGAAGCTAAAAAACATAATTTTGATTATATTACGAAAATAATTATGTAATAACGAGTCGGTTATAATATTTTTTTTCTTACCTGCGGCATAAATATACAAACACAAAGATGTAATTGATATACATTCAATATGAACTCATCGATATGTGCGAATCATTGGATGAATTCATTAAAAAGAATTTCATTATTTTGAAAGTGAAATTGAAAAATGAAACAAAATTTGATCTTGGATGTTGTTAATTTTTTCAAGTTTCTTTTATTTTTTATGAAGTAACAACAATCACGTTGGATTTCTTATATTGAATTGTACAATATTGATTTCTTTGCGATATTTATGTTATTAAAATGATTGGGTGTAAAATGATATAGTAAACCATGTGCATTTATTTCAATTAAAAATGAGCAACTAAATGGAGCCTGTGGTCAATAGTAAATGTACTTAGTACAAAAATTGTAACTGCATTTACTTGACACATTAATGTAATAAGAGAGTGAGAGAATTATTTAAGGTGGATGGTATTGTATATTGACATAAATTAAATTCAGTTGTCAGTATGATGTTATTGGATACAGATGGTGAACGGTTGATTTTTCTCATAAAAATTTTTCTGTTTATTTCGTAAAATCAAGAAATTTATTATTTTGACGATTAATTAGAGTTGCGTGAAAATATAACGTAATTTATAGATATCTTGAAACGGGTTAGCGAATAAATCTTTAAATTTAATTGATTAAAATCTTTGAAAGTTATGGTCAAGTTAATAAAATTGATTATGAGATGTGATAAGTTGTTGATAGAGTAACATTTTTTTATTATTTTAAGTTCGTAATAATTGACGAATAATTTCCATAAAAATCATTAAATAAAATTTCAATGTAACAATGTTAATATTTCTATTAGATGCCAACAAGAAATATCAATTTATTTCTTTAAATGTTTTTTATTTTTTTTGGTTTATTATTGAATTCAGGTGTGGCGTAAAAAATATACAATTTAATTGTAATGTGGGGGGCCCACATTAGAGATCGTTAACACATTTAATATTGTTGTTTGGCCCGTTAAATTTAATAGTTAAAGGTACAGTAGTTGTATGTTAAAATGTAGTGGTACTTGACGACTATAATCTATTTTAGTACGTTATGTGAATTATCTTTAATCGAATGATTAAGCAAATGTCAATTGTCATCCATTGAAATTGATGGGTAATTTAAAATGAAAATAACGAAAGAAAGAATGCTATTCCATTGCAATATATTATCATCTGTAATAATAGAAAACATTAGAATTCATATAAAATTCATTGAAACTACGATATTTACATTGTATACACTTTTTTATTTAATACAGAATTGATTATTATTCATTTTATTTTATTAATCTTTGTGTGAATTTATTCTTAACTAATATTGTTTGTTTATTTGTTTCATTACAGGTATGTACCCGTTAAATATTATTCATCTAAATAGAAATTCAGAACATTTGTTTATCGATGTGATTAACAAATGTATCACCGTACAAATAATCATTTTATGTAATTGAACACAATGATTGGATCGTAACAAGTGAGAAATGTTTTTTTTTTATAAATTTTCTGTTATTGATTAGTTGTTGTTACACGATAATTGAATCCGCAAGTAAAAATAAGAGCAGGAAACTTGAGATGTGCGTTTTGGTTGAAAATCACTATGTAACAATCATTAAAAATGTGGTTATGTTGGCGTCAAAAAAACAAAGTTTAATAAATGACTATGAAGTTGAGTTAAATTTGGTTTAATTTGAACGTATGTAGACGTCTGTTTGAATTTTTGGTGAATGTACATACAGATTTATTATGTTTTGTGGCCACGGTAATGGTATGTTCAAATTTGTTTGGTAATGTTGATGATGGTTTGAATTGTACCGGGAAAATATTGGTTGATGAGGGGAAATGATACGAATTACTGGAAAATCTGTTATCAGTTTGAATTATGATACGATGATGGGAAGCAATGTGGCTTTGGTTGCCCTGGCGTAACGATGGGAAACGATTGAAACTCGACTCTTCTTCATAACGAAGTATCAAAAGTCTTTTGGGGATGGAAATTTTGATTTGACCATGAATAATGAAGCCGGAGTAATCGGAACGTTGTGGGTATATAGTAACAGTGTCCCGGTATCCTTTGTATTTGGATTCAATTTCTCAATTGACACAGACTGGGAATGTAGTAATGTAAACAGACTGGAAGTTCTAATATTCCGGTAGATTGTTTTGTTACGTATGCGCGGATTAGGTATTTGGGAAAATTCCGTATATTCCATTACAAATCCAACTAACGTAATGTTATTTTACTCTGAAATGATTATATTGTTGTTATTGTAGCTGAAACAAAAACATAATGTGTGAGTATAACATTGGAAAAGAATTAATGTTGGTGATACTTATGTGTTTTGTTATTGGGGTATTGATGAGAGAAAGAGAGCCGAGAACTGAGAATGGAGAGAATGGGACGGTATACATTGAAAACTCTCAAATTATAGTAATGAAATTGTACTGAAAATAGCATATAACTGAGTGGTGATAAATGGGGATCTTGAATTTATATGGTTGAACAAAATGTAAAATAAAATATTTCGCAAAAATCAGTTGTTCGAATGCATTGAAACTAGATGGACGGGCGGGTAAAACGTCTAGTGAAAATTTTGTTTAAATTTTTCAACAAATTGAAATACTGCAAAAAGTAACGGTTAAAAGCTAATTGATAATTAAATCAATTAAGAAACTCGGGTCGCGAATTCATTTTATGATTAATTGTGTTTACCATGTGATTGAATATTTTTGTTATTTGTAAATTAATTATTGTGACCACAATAAAGTAATGGAAATAATTTAATTAAATTGAAACATTAAAAACGTTGCCAATAAGAGAATATTTTGATTTTTAAAACTGAAAATATTTGAAGTAATAAATGTAAAGCTCATAATGAAAGTTAATTAGTTTCATGTAAAACAATAATTGTGATTGTAATCGAATTGTATTTGATTAAATGAATGGATATTAATCGTTGAGTTTAATATTCGTGGTAGAAAGGTGAAGTTATTGACTATTTGACTATTGTAAAAACTTAATTTGTTTTAAGTATCGCAGATTAAATTGTAAATTATTGTTTTAAAAAAAGCGAAGGGGAATTATTAATAAACTTAATTAAGTTAATAGAAGTAGAGGAATAATTTATTAGCAGTAGACTATGGTAATGATGGTGAAACATTAATAACAAAAAAGTTTATTATGATTTTATTGAATAAATAAAAGAGATTAAAAATGATTGTGATTAGTGATGTGAATGTAACGAGTATAAAGTGTAAAATTTTACCTACGGAAAGTTAATTAAGTTTTCTGTATAGCATTAAAATTATGAGATAAAGGATAATGTAATGTGCAACTAGTGTTCTTATTCTAGTGCAATAACAACATCATTAAAAGGAATATTGTGGTTTTAATAAAAAAGGAAATAAAGAGATTTTTTCGGTTTTTCTTATTTTTCTAACGGTAGTAATACGTAAACGGATTTTAAGTGCAAAATGACAAACTTATTCCACCATAATCGACGGGACATTAAATGGTTGGCGAAAATATAAACGTGAATTTATGAAGGGAAAAAAAGAATTAAACCGTTTTAAACGTGAAATGAAAATCCGCTAATAAAATAATTTAATTGGCAATTAAAGTGGTTAATGTTAATGTAAACGTGATCGGTTGCGTTTAGTGGATGATATTGTGTAAATGTAGTTTTATAGTAAGCAATGTATAGAAAATTATAGACCGGGTGGGTTTTGAACGGATTTGTGGATAATCGATAAACTTTTAATAGTTTTTTATTTCGGTTTTGTGTTCATCGGTTAGTCGTCAGCAGTTTGTTTGGACTGTTTATTTAAATAATAGAATGAAAGAAAACGATGTGAAATAACCTCTGATTTTAATTATGTTTATCATTTCTCTGAATTTCCATTGACTTTGACCAATTGGATATAAGTTCAATGTATTTGAATGGGTTAATTAAAAGAAATTGCCTTGAATTACTTGACCTCTTATTGTTATTTAATTATTTTGTGATAATTTTCTTTTGGGAATGAATGCCAAATTAATTGGATTTTAATTAAAATGGCAAATATTTTGATTGGATATCAGCCAAAATGGTCGAATTTTGTATTTTTATAAATTTTGTTGAATGTATATTTGATAACGGCATAATGAGATGAGCCCTTTTTAAACAGAAATAGAAGATAGCGAATAAAAGGGAAAGTTTTTATTTCCAGGAAATACATGTTTTGGTTTAAATGTAAAGAAATCAAGTGGAACAAAGTTCTCAATTATGTTCATTTTATGTTTGGTACGTCATAACGGTCCAATGATTATATTTTATCTGTATACAGGATAATAATCTTGTTCTCGAATAAAAAATGTTGAAATGATGAGTGGAATAATGTGAAGCATAGAATATAAAGAAGATTCGAATGTATGTAAAATGTTTTTGGGGATAATCTATTGGGAAAATGTGATGTTAAACAGTAATCGTACATATTCTTTGGGGAGAGACGAATAACTAACGTGAAATAATTCAAAAGCTAAAGATTACGGGTGCTCAAAGTACGTTATGATTTAACATTTGTTTTTTTTTTTTTTTTGCTTTACCACTTGGGACAACTGTGTGCCATTCTATTCATGTTGAAAATAATTTTCCAATGTTTATGAAAATGTATTTTAAAAAAAAAAACAAGGTCTCTTTGATGACATGGTTAAACTCCCGCATAAATTTCATAAAACATTGTTGAATTTTGATTTGGTATAAAGTTTTTAATTTTTTTTTTTGTTGATTTATTCAACATTTTAGTTGACGTTAATTCATTGTAAAGTTGACGAGTTTAGGGATGAAGTAATAGACTTGAAGCTATGGATTTAAAATGAAAAATGTTTGTTGGTTAGTGAATTTACTTCAATTTGAGTTGAGAAAAACAGAACAATTTGATGGAAGTCTACCTGAATTCCATGTAAATGTCCTAAGGAGTTTTATTGATTATTTTTCTGTTTTCTTGTTGTTTTGATTAGAAGAAATTTCCATTAATTTTTGTTGTGCTTTCTGAATCAATTGGCAAATTGAAATGATGGAGAAGTGAGACGATAGGCGAATAGGAAAGAATTTCTTGAATAGAAAAGTAAATTAAAGTAATTATGGTTTCAGTCATATATTTCTTGATGTGTTGAAGCTATGGTGCAATGAAAAGAAAATGCAATTATGCTTTCGTTGGGAATGGTTTTCTGTTTTTTATGTATTTTTTTTTTATATTTAAACTAATAAAATTGAGCCGGTTTTTTTATTTTATTTTATTCTTGTACTTATTTTAAATTCACATTGAATTTAATTTCATATAATTTCGTTTATGTTGTCCTGACAATGGTGGTGATGGTGGGTTCCGAGTGTCACCTCTATTCGGTGATTCAAGTAGTTGTTGTGTGGTGGGGTATATAAACCGTTTTGAAATTCTCTAATAAAAGAACACACATAGAGTGGGAGTGAGAGATAGGAAAAACTGTAACATAACTATTATCGGGTATAAACTGTTTTCTATATACAGTGGTAATTGTGTCTAACAATGTTTTCTGTTGACACAATTTAGTTTTGTTTTTCTTGGCGTTTATATTTCCCGCATAGTTTACTAGTTTTTATTTTTCTCTGTTTTATTCTTGTGCAATATTAAACATTTTTTTTTGTTCTATAATTTGTATATGGTTCACAAGTACTAGAAGATGATACCAATGGTATACTCAAGTAATGAATAATATGGAAAACATTTTCTGTGTAGAACCAAAAAGGTTTGGTTTAATTTTTATTTTTTATTTCTACGCTATTAACACAGTACTTTTTCGTACGACGTTGTTGTCCATCGTCGAATGGTAATAGGAAAAACTGTGGAGGAAATTAAAAGGAATTGAGCAAATGTCTAGGTTTTTTCTATGTACAAGAATAAGTTTTTCTATGTACAGAAGAAGATACTTGAAATAGACGGTGTTAGGAGTTAGTTTTAGTTATGTTATGTTGGTGTTGTTCAGTCATTCCCTTTGGTGTTATTATGTTGCCTTTCCATCATTATGTAAATGTGTTTTTCCGTTATATTGTACAATGGTGTATTGAAATCGGATAGATTGTAAATGGAACACGGTTAAATATGATATGACTATGGATGGCTAACGAGTATACGAAATGGTTGATGTAAAAATATCCTTCATTATGTATTGTATGTAATGTTGGGTAATACAGTAGCATAGGAGGACATATGATGATTTGGTTTTCGTTTAGACAAAACATTTTTCTAGGCACAATTCCAGGTGGAATGAGTAAATTAATTTGTTCAATATGTTTATACGATGCAATTATCAGTTGGATATTTTGTCGCCATCAATGTTTCAATGTTATGTACTGAATATATGTAGGGCCTGTATAACAATTAGATTATCGGCTATTCTCTTAATATACATACGTACTTCCCATCTGGTTAACTATATTGGGTATTGGGGGTTTAGATAGTCCACAAAAACTATATAAAGTGATGGCAGAATAAAAAAAAAAACGAGAATTGAAAGCTGTCTATTAAATTGTTTAATATGAAATCGATTGTTATGAAGAGAAGAGTGATCCAATTGATACACTATAATATTCAGTTTCTGTCCTGTGTCCAATGTATGAAGAAATATTCAAGTGTAGTTGTGAATGATAATAATGCAATGGATGATTATCTGTAGGATGGATATTGACTATTGTCATTGGATACAATTTCATTTTGGTTCATAATAATTTCACTTGTCGATGTCAAGAGAGAGAAAATTGATTTTTTTGTCTGGTTTTTGTGTTCAATATTATCCATTGCTTCACATTTAATGGTCTTCAATCAATGCCTAATTGAAAATGTTTTATCATTGAAACGATCGATTGAGAATTGGCTAATAGAGAACAATGGTTGAGTTCGGATAGAAAATGAAATCGTGAAACTATGCGATCAGGAGCAATAGGAAATGAATTGCCGTGTCATAAATTTGAATTTTTCTCGGACAATTGATTACCTATTCGGTCAATGACTCATGAATAACATAAATTTGAATTTGTTTTAGTTTTTCATATTTTTTTTATGTTTTGAAATGCACTTTAGTTATGGGAGAGATAGAAAGTTATTTGCATAGAAAATTAAGTGAATCACGTCAGAAATATGATGGTGATGTAAAACGTTTTTAGTTCCATTACATATTTTTTTACTCTATTCACACGTACTGGCATGTAGAAAATTCCAATGTTATGTGATCCGGTTTATTTAGAACAGGGATTTTTATGCATTTGAATGAAGTTCCGTTTTCAAAGAAGATTACACTTTTCGTAATTATATGCAACGGGTGTTATGTTTTGTATTTTATTTTTTTATTTCAATTTTATGACATCAACCGTTTTATTTTTTTACGATTTTAATTTGGATAAAAAGCGTCTTCCTTATTTTTTCTTTATTCAAAATTGATTTGTTTTAAAAATGTTTCGTATTTTTCTATTTGATTTATTTGAAGCACTTTATTTGAATCAATTTTCTATTTTCTATGCTCAGTTGGACGGAAAAAGGATATAAATTATAATGTTGATTTGTTTCATTGAAGTAATTCTGTAGTAGTTTTGTTAGTTATTTCAAGGCTTTCGGTTGGGGGTGGGTGGAAAACGCATGAAAGGGAATTTAAGTGGCAATATGTAATACTTAAAGTAAACTAAATGAACAGTATGACAAGAGACACATTTTAATGTTTTTGTTTTGTTGGAGCATTTTCACTGTAAATTGATATATCATGACAAGAGAATTTATATGTTAAAATTGATATGCATTATTAATGTCTTAGATCAAAAAGTTTGTTTTTATTTGAATGTTTTTAAGTATAAATGTTATTGTGGTGTAGATATAACAAACACTATAATTTACATTTGTAATTTTATGTAAATTTAAATAGTGGTGAAGTCTTAATATTATGGGTTATGTTATATGGCAGTTTGGTTGGATATTTGTACTGGAAAATATGATTCTATTGAGTAGCAAATGTTTGGTTATCAGTCATACTGATCAACATATGCATAATAATTTAACATCATAATTTTAGTTATGACGTTGGGACATTATACAATTTATATGATTATAATTTGTACAATAAAATTTACTTTCTTTTGTAATAATACTGATGATTATCTAATGGAAAATTATAATCATTGTATTGTTTTGTATTTAATGTGACGGCATGATAAAATACATGGTGAATGTAAAAAAGCTTTTATGTAATGTTAATAAAAAATGAATTTTAAAATGAATTTTCCATTGTATTGTTCCTTTTGAACAGAATTTTATGAGGCTTATTGCTGGAAAATGTATTTTACACATTTAAATGATGTACTTTAATGTTTATTTGATGAAATGTGATGTACAGTTGTTTAACAAATAGTGGAAAACGATGTAATCAAATTGTATGATGGTTATTCTTTTTAAATTTATCCCCAAAATGGTTATGTAGAATGATCATTACGGAAAATGTACATTTTATTGTATATTTATGGCATGATTTTGATGGTGGGCCAGTAAAACAAAAAAAAAAAAAGCAAAGATACTTTTATTCCTTTGATTGCCTATTAGTGTGTACCATTCGTTTATGGAATTTTCCATGATTTGAGTCCATTGAATTGATAAAGAAGTAAAATCATCTGCCACTAAATCGTTAAAACGGTGAAAATCCATTCCATAAAAGATTAAGAAACTCTCAATGGGCAATTGGTTATAAACACGAAGTACTACATACATAAAACCTGAAAAACCAGCAAATGAACAGAAAATACTTTTATGCCTATGAATTAGATAGAGTTGTTTTGTGTATGCGGGGGTAGAATAAGTAGAGGTCTTATCTGCGTCTCTGACTAATTGAACGTTGAGCCACAGAGCTGTGTTTGGCTAATGGTTGGTATGTTAAGTATACGATGGCGGGAGAGTATGAGAAAAATTATGTGCCAAACCAATACGGTGGGCAATCATAAACATTAACTTGTTGTTAAAGGTTGTAAATGGAAACACGAGCTAAAATAAGTGTGTTGTGTTGGTACTTTGACTGATGTTACCCAAATGGCTTATAATGCGATTTTTCCCAATTCGATGAATTGAATAATAAAAAAAAAAACTAAAAAGGTAAAAACCAAATGGACAGATATCAATAAAATGGCATTTCGTTTAGAACATAATATTGATTTGATGTTTGGTTTAACGTGAATTTTGAATGATCTCAGTGTTTTCTTCACGGATGGTGCGTTTATGGTTGCCATACTTAGGCATCAGTTCAAATTTGCATTCACATAATCTTTTTGGCAGCACTGAAAAACGATTTGTAATGGTCTATATCCTTTTTTTGCAATCCATCATAATCCTATAAAAGTTCCGTTGGATAATCAGAGGGCATTTTCACGGTTTTATTTTCACGGTATCTCGGATCGTGTCCGTACTTAGTGTTTCGTTTCACGCGTATGAAATCGGTGTGAAAATGCGAATTGAAATAAATATGAAGCTGGAAAATCCTTGTGTAATATTAATTTGATATATTGGATTAATTATTTATAGCATTTTTATCATAAATCGTCGGGATCGACAAAGAAAACAATAAAACCAAAAATAGCAAATGAACAGTGCTAAATAAGAACAGAAAGTGACGTGAATTTAATATAAATTGAATGGAATTAATTATGCTTTTATGAATGCCAGTTGTCATATTTGGTTTAATGTATATTTCAATTTTCGGTATATTGAACATGTTTGAAAAGTGATGAGTGGTGTGTGACCGAACAATCAAATATACACAGTACTTTTGCGGGTGTACAAAAACATAATTATGATCATAAAAACGTTCTCATATTATTAGGGATTATTCTTCGATCAATTTGGATTTTGTTATTACATATTGATTGTGGCTGTTTCTCTGTGTATTTGTGTTGGGGGTGATAGAAATAGCAAAAACATTTTGCGGTACCGGTGGCTCCTCAAAATCAATACAGAAGAAAATTTATCTTGTGGTTGATTGCGGTGGTTGGCTAGTGTAATCACTTATCAAGGACAACAGTCGTTGTTTTGGGGTTTTGATGTTTGTGGGATACCATAGCAAAATCAGAAAGAGACAAATTTTATATGTGTTACGTGTGCGTATTGTATGTGTAGTTGGAGTACAGTGAAAATATTTTTGGTTGATAGAAACATTAAACGAACCGAGAAAAGTGAATAGGAAAACTCTGGTTGAATGATATACGTACATTTATTGATAGTCTTCCATTATTATGTGTGAATAGATTAGAATTATTGTGCTATATGATCTATATGGCATTGAAGGGAATAATGATAACAAAACAGTAGCGGTAGAAAATAGAGCATAAGTGTTTTGTTGTGTGTGATATACGCGAAACGAAAAGAGAGTGATCCTATTTAGAAAACCAATTTTTATTCGGGTTTTTCTTTGCTATTTTCCGCCATTTGATGGGGGAGGTTAAATCGGTGGTATGTGTTTGATGTCAAAAACTGTAATGACAGTGTACCACCATCATATACAATGATGATGTGGTTGAATTATAATTAAATTGATTCACATTTATTTGTGGTCTTGTTACGATGTGTATATGAGTGTTTGAATGAAATTCGTTGATAGGACAGAGAAAGATAGAGAGAGAAATACGAAACTAAATTTTATATGTCAGTTATTAAGCTTCCATCATCATATATCGGTCAGATTAGTGCTTTTGTCTGATAGTGAGAAGTAAAAAAAATAATAGGAATGATAATAAAATCATAAAACTCCATAAGCAGATGGTAAATGATAAAAGAGCAGTTGTTTAAATGAGCATAGTGATATATACATTATAATAATATTTAAGACGTCATCAAATACAGACAATTTTTTTTTTGGTTATTCATGTCCATTATGTTGTATGTGGGACCATAATGAGGGGGTGGTGATAATAGAGATTGTATAATAATTTTAGTTGATCAAATACGGGCCATTTGTTTTATTCGCATCATTGTTATATGATGATCATATTATTACATTCATATAGAATTTTGTCCTATTGGTGAATTGGAAATTGTGTATTGAATGTATCGATGAGCATTAAATAACATTCAAAATTGCATATGTGATGATAAAAAAGAAGTGTTGATAACAAGAAGTTTATATGAAAATTAAATTGAATGAAACTGTAATGAGGAAAAAAATGGAAAATTTTTATGTACTTACCCGGTATTCTATAATATAAATCAAACTGAAATTTATATGTTTGAATATTCATAGATAAAATAATGTTAAAAACGTAGTGTATATAATATCATGTTTTAATGTAGAGTGATAAAAAAAAAAGTAAAACAACTGTGAAATTCGATGACATAAAACGTGACATTTAAATCGGTAAAAAATCGTGGAAAAAATTGAATATTAAATAAGATACAATGACAATGTAATCTGTTCATATGGTTTGATGATAATTCTGTGTATATGGAGTAATAACAATAGATAAAAATCAATATGTTTTTGATTATGTCGTCATAAAGAAATTTAATAGTGTCACTGATAAGACTCAACAGAAAAACATTTTATATTCATGAGATTATGATGGTAAAAGTGTGTACGTTGAATTAAACTAACAAAAAAATAAAGATAATTGATAGATAATCGGGTTATGTTAGTGAGGGATTATTAGACAGATGATAGAATTAATTAGATGAATATTCAATTTAGATGTACACAAAATTATCAAAGGTTGTGCTTAAAAGTGTGTGATTGATTTGATTAGTAACATAACGAAAGATTTTTATTATAAGAAAGTGTGATTAGCATATATGATTTCAACTACTACTAAATAGAAAATGGGAAATTGTTATGGGGTATTATCTCAATAGAGTGTAGTTAAGTAAAAAAACCTTGAATTGAAAGTTTTAAATAAAATAGTTTCGTTACGTGTAATGAAAATCAAACATCAACAAAGTAAAAATTTTCTATTGTAATTTTCATGATGTTATTTTTAACGAGATATCAATAAAGAGAGTAAGAAAATTCGATGTTTTACAACAGAGGAATTCATGTGAAGTGAACAGTTTAAAAAAAAAAAATTCTCAAATGTGTAACATTCAGTTTTAAAATTGTAATCAAGAGCATTGATGACTGTTGGATGTTGTTTTGACTCAATTTTTGAAATTTTCAAAGTGCGAAAAGATAAAGCAAATCATTGAGTATAAAAAAGTTTTTTTCTTTATGTGTACTGTATAACTTTTCA
Organism: Coboldia fuscipes; assembly: GCA_001014335.1. NCBI lineage: Eukaryota > Metazoa > Arthropoda > Insecta > Diptera > Scatopsidae > Coboldia > Coboldia fuscipes. The sequence continues at coordinate 157,164 of JXOR01000412.1, forward strand.
TGACAATACAGAGTCACTTTTACAGTATTGTTAATACATCAATTGGCGGAAAAGAATAGAGTACTAACAATAAAAGAATTGAAATTGGAATTTCAAATATTTTCCTTGATTTTTCATTTCTTGATCTTTGATGATATCAAAAAGAGTGTTTGAACAATTTTCTTATTTGGTTGAAACGGGTAAAGAGAAAAAGAATCAAAAAATTTATTGATCTATTGCTAGAGAGACATAAGTAGCAAGTTGTGTGTATGTGTATATGCGATATCAATTCGATTGAGTGTAAAAGAATCGTTGAAAAATTTTATGGTTTTAATACTGTAATCATATTTTCAATTTTCATGTGCATAATCAGGTGGAATGTTTTGATATTTGTTACATGTAAACGAAAGTAAACGGTAACGAAAGATAAAATATACGAATATAAACGAATAAATAAAAGAAAATTTCTATATAAAAGGAAAAGTGCTGGCGGAAATATACATTTTTATTTTTCATATCGTATCATCTTTTAGCATTAAAACATATCAATTGGATTCACTCTCTTGATATTATTTATTCTTTTATTTTTTTGATTCAACAGTGAAAAATAATAGAAGTTTATTTGTGCTTTGGCAAAAAATAAATAAAAGAAAAACTGAGAAATATGTTTGATTCGATATTGAAATGGTATATCGTATAGTGAGAGAAAGTGTGGGTGCGCCTATATATATAATACGACAGACATAGTTGAATACATAGAACAAAGATAATAAAAAGACAAAATAAACATTATTTATATGTAATTCATTTTAACTGAATTTGAAGACCGACATTGATCTAATTCAATTTGGCATTGTATCAAAGAGGAAAATTGAAGGAATAAGAGAGAGAGAGAGAAATAAGTTTTTCGGGTAAAGACTCAATTGAAACATTAGGGATTTGATAATATCAGACAGTTGAAATTGAATGAAAACGATAACCGATTGAATGAACATGAAAAATGCTAATGTTGGTATTCTAATGGAATATTTCTATTAAATTGTATTTGGTGATGGGCTGTGTTACCTTATTTTTGAATGTAAAAACCATCAGTTGGTGAACACAAATATCAGATATTGAATAAATACCTTCATTTTTTCTGTTGGTATATCGAATCAATTCGTGTGCAGTGTTGCAAATAATAAATGACAGAAGAAATAAAAAAGCATAAACGAAAGTAAATGATAAGAATAGAACTAAATGGTACTGAAATTTAATGGAGACATTTTAAATGTTTAGTGACTAACAAAGAAAAAGAATATTGAAAATGGAAAAAAAAAAGTCGAAGGGAAATTAAATAAAATGAATTGATATTTCGTGCAATGGACCATAATTCACGATCAATTGACATTATTGTAGAATTAAATAACATTAAAATATGGATGATTCGATGAACAATGAACGAAGTGATGAAAAACCAAATTCATTGCCATTACCACCAGAATGTTTTCGGGATGATGATGACGATGATGTGGATACAGATGATGATGATGATAGTAATAATTTTATAAATAAATTAAATTATGAAAAATTATGTGATGATGATATGGTTCAAAAAGGTGGTGGACGTGCAAAAGATTTGGTACATAAGTGTCCTTCTGATCCTGGTAAAGTGGTAGCAACTAGCAGTTGTTTATCGAAACAGTTAAATCAACGTACATCATTAAAGTATCCATCCAGTGGTGGACCGTTAACACGTAAATGTGTACTTACTCTGGATGGGTACTCGTATGTTATAGGTGAGAATTTTTGTTACTTTATTCAAAACTAAATCATTTGTAATTCTATTTATTCATTGTAAGGAAAGTTGGTGAACCATTTTATTTTCTCTTTTGAGATGAATGTTTCTATGTAGCGAATATTATGGAACTTTCTTATTTGAAACTTTGAATAATATTCTTTAAGCCAATTTGGTAAACGGAGAAATTCAATAGACTTTTTTTCTAATTTTGGGTGACAATGATCATACCCTTTAGATTGGTTCCATTTGAATGTTTTGTATTTTCTTTATTTTTAAGTGATTTCAATAAGATTTGTTGAAAATTTATTTAGGAAAATATAAGATTTTCCTTTCTTGCTATCGCACGTTTTGGATGGGAAAGTGTTGAGAAAAATATAATTTCATTGTTGTCGTCTAATTTGATTATTTCGGGTTATCGCCTTTCTGAATTTCTCTTTTTTCTCGGGTATTTTCTTGAAATTAAAACTGTTTCATTTGATGAAGACGTATGTTATGTATTTTTGGTTTTTCTTTTTGACAAAGTCCCAAGTGATTTCTTTCAAAATCCTTTTTATTTTTTTACTTTTTTCCTAGTTTCAACGATTTATTTGTATTTATTTTCATTTTCTGAATTTTCTTGATTATGAAAGAAATTTATTTTCTTCTTTTGGGGTAATTTTTTTTTTCTTGTTGAGGAAAAAGGTCATAGATGAGACCTTTTTTTACCTATTATGGTACTTGTATTCAGTATTTTTTTATTTCATTCATTCTGATTATACATAGAAACCCCAAAATTAAACCATTTTTAAATCCATAGATTATGAAATTTACTTATCTTACCTATTTGTTATGTGGATTTGGGTGGTATCTTATACAATTTCAATTGGATCTGGTTACTAACTTTATTTGTTATATGAATAGGTAAAAAACATTATTTGTTGAGTTTTAAATGAAAAGTATGTTACTTTTATTTTTCTATTTTTGGGGATGGTTTTTATCGTTATCGTCAACAACTCTGTATTAAAGTGAATACATGGTGGAACGTTTAATGGTTATGAAAGGATCATTTGAAATTCGCATAATATCAAATTAGTTTTCTTTTCGTGTTTTCTCAGTTTATTTCTTCATTTTGTTTGTTTTTATTCTTGGCAAATTTGTACAATTAATGTATTCGTCTGCGAATTTTGTTTAATGCCAAAATAAAATGCAATGTATCGTTAGGTATTATGGTGTTAATCTGCTATTTGGTATTGTGTCCCAGCTGGGATGAAAGACAAACGTCTCATTGAATTGGATGAAAAAAATTGCGATGAAACGATATAAATGTGAATTATTAAATTCTTTTTTACGTTCAAATGTACTGGTTTTTGTTCTTACCTTATGTTATAAATAAAACAATTTATTGAAAAGTTGGAAAGTCATGGGGTATGATAAACTTTCAGTTTTCATGGGGGTAATAATGGTTTAGCATGGATAGGGAGAATATGATGCCAATATCTTTAACTGAACATTCTGCTTTGAATTCTGTTGGGGAAAGAGTGAAAAACTCTTAAACTGTCTTTGTATTCTTACATTTTTTTCGGATCTTTCTGTTTGGCATAAGTAAGAGAACAGAGATCCCGTATTCAATTTATTCAAATTCATGTATTTTATTCATATTTATATTTTTTCTTTTCATATCCATTGAATTCTTTACAAATTCTTTATCATGTTCTTCATCATTTTCCTTTTTCTTTTTTTTTTCTTATTTTTCATTTTCAACTACCTGAACAGTAAAAATTATCATAACTTTTCTCTGGTGAAATGATCATTGGAATGAGAGATTTGACGGTAGTGATTGTCAGACTCTGTTTGTTTGAAATTCATAACACTTTCTATTGAGACCATTTTGTAAAACATCGAAATGCGTAATGGAGTTTCTTTTCAGTCAATAATTTTTGAAGCGTCTCGTTTCTATGGTTCAGAAGTCTCGACCAAGTAATAGGAATTTGTGTTGCTTATTCCAAGTTTTCTTTCTATTCCTTATGGAATATAAAAATATTATCCCTCTTGAGAGAAATTTCGTTTTTTTTTTTTAGTTTTTCTTTTTTTTTCCCTTTGGGATGACAATAATTTCTTTTCAAATCTCTTTATTTGTTGTTGTTTGGTCGTTTGCCCATCATTGAATTTTATGTGCAATAAAATTACTTAGTAAAAGTCCAACATCTTGGAGCAATTTATTTCGGTTTTATCCAATTACGGGTGACTATAAGCGGATACTTTATTGTATGAATTTAGCATATTTTTATGCCACAGAATCGATTCTATAAGATTTGTCAATAGTCGTGTCGGTGTTAAAATTTTATTTTGCATATTATCTGTAAACGGATGATAACGTAACGATATAAATTGGTATTCTTTTTGATGGCGGGAGACACAAAAAAAAAAACACATGAAATAAGGAAATTCAATTACTCTATTGAGAGAATGGCAAATAATAAAGAAGAAGAATAAGAAATTGGGAAAAAATTGAATTCTTTTCTTAGACGCTGGTGAATTTGTTTTTTGTTTAACGATTCTCCCCAATTTGATATTCGTTTTTTTTTTCTTTTTGTAGTGATGTTAAGGGATGAAAAACCAATACCGAGAAGAGGGAATCACTTTGCACATCTAAAGTGCCAATTGAATATTAATAATGTCGCGTTCTTCATGCATTTCACAGTATTTTAGTGAACTTTTCGGTTTTTTTTCTTTGGTGCTAAAATTGCTATTACATCGTTCATATTCCCGTAATAGGCACTGAATAATAGAAGAATAAGAGAAAAGAAAGTCAATTTGGGTTTGTCATATAAGTGTCTGGGAAAAAAAACTGTTGGAATTTCTTTTTTTTTTAAAGAATTGTTAATAATAAGAAAGTCTGATAAATTATAAATAAAATTCGTCATACAAATGTGATAAGATATCAAGAGACTTTAGTTGTTGACTTTTTAAAGGGAAGAATCTTTAATGACTTTATGTATTTCATAAAATTTTAACTTCTGTTCAAGTAGAGTACTGTACATTTACTTGTAAAATCTGTCAAATACGCAGTCTATTCAAATGTGGCTGATAATGCAGAAAATTTTCCGTTTTAATAAATGTACTTCCATAGGAATAAAGTTCATCTCGAAAATGTCAATGGTTGTTTTACAACTTCAGTTGAATGGTAAAAATTTGCTTTCTTTGAAAGAATCCTTGAACTTTTGTATTCTATTTCAATTTTATTTATAAATCAATGGAATAATCTCTGATAAATATTTTTTTTTAATAAAAGGCTCATTTAAATATAATTGGGGGGGTTTATTATCACTTTACTAATTTTGAAATAATTATGTTTAAAAATTAATTGAACAATCGACTCCAAATAAAGGAGAAAATAATTAAAGTGAATGATACTAATAGTTTACCGCTACTATTCATTACAACAATTGCATCAAATGGACGTAAATAAATTCGATTGGATTCCAATTCATCGCTAAAATGTAAAGTTTAAGATTAAACATCTGTAAATGTAATTGAATTTGATTTTTGTTCATACTCTTCTGATTTACTAGATTGTGCTCCAGCTGCTACCACTTTTACAATGTCTCCAGCATCTGTCCATGTTTCTTTAAGATTTAAAATTCTTTCAAAAGGTCCAAAGTTTATTATTGTGATATAAGAATCATGATCATCCATTTTTCTATACAAGTGGAATTGTGAATAGAAAAGATTATTATTTGAATTGATCGAAAAACCGTACACAATTTGACACTCTTACCGTATAAATGTGAGTATATCATCATCGATTACTTTTGATTCATATGTGCCCTCCATCATTGTATGCTTTTTACGTAATTCGGACAATTGTAAATAGAATTTATAAGTACTACGTTCAGCATTCTTTTGTACTTCTAAATTTTTATAAACATAATTGGGATGAACTGGTAACCATGTTTTTTCAGCTGTTGAAAATCCAGCATTTTGTTCACTGCTCCATTGGAATGGTGTACGTACTGGATCACGTGATGCAGCTTTATAATTCTCTGGTCCTAGATTACATCCTTGTGGATCTTGAGTATCTTCATATGAAATTTCTCTTAAATCAACCATACCGATTTCTTCACCCTAAAATATTAGAAATGATTGATTATATTTCAAATTGTTTTATATTAAATTGAAATTAATTGTGTGTGAGTGTTCTAACGTACATTGTATGTGACTGCAATACCGGGTAAAGTCATAACTAATGCCAATAGAGCATCAATCTTTTCAGTACCATAACGTGAACCGACACGGGATTGATCATGATTTCCCATAACCCAATTAGTGGTTTGTCCTTCTGGTAATGCTTCAAGCAGTTGATCAATTTCACGTTTAAAATCACTAGCTGATGAACCGTCACTTAATAATTCTGAACCGGACCAAAGATTATTTATTAAAATAAAATTGAATGGCATATGGGCACCCAATTTATCACCATCACCATAATAACGCATTGTATCCTCTAAACTAGCGTATGCTTCTGTCATCATAATTCTAAAAAATTAAATTTAATTATCATAAAGGAAATAAGATTTCATTAAAACAAAGTTATTGGAATTTGTATCAATTCACCTAGTATAAGTGTTTGTTGCATTATTTGCTTCTAAAGTGGCTGTGTATTCATCCATTAACTCGCGCCATTCATATACTCTTTCGTATGTTTCATCCTAAAATATGAATTAATTGATAAAATTCAATTACAAATGATAATGATTAACATTGATTATTTACCTGATCTTTGGTATAAATTTTGTGTGTGTAACCGTATGCATTTGGATCTCTATCATCATTAATTGGTTCATCTAAGAAATCGATATTTTCAACTAAATGATTGATGGCATCAACACGGAAACCGGCGGCACCTTGATCCAACCAATATGTTAAGACGTCTTTCATTTCTTTTATGACATCTGGATTACGGAAGTCGAGATCTGGCTGTTCTTTAAGAAATTGATGTAGATAACATTGGCCACGAATTTCATTGTAAGTCCATGCTGAACCATAGAATACAGAGTTCTGGAAATTTATTGAATTTATTTATCAAACAAATGTTATTGGTTTGAAATTAATGTGAAATTACTTACCCAATTATTTGGTGGTGTAGTTTCATTTGTTGTAGAATTGTATTGACAATCATGCCATACATAATAGTTTGTATATGGGTCTACACTATTAACTGAATCAATGAACCATTGATGTTGATCACTCGAATGATTTGGTACAAAATCCAAAATAATTTTAATTCCTAATTCGTTTGCTTTCTCAAATAATTCTTTTAAATCGTCATTGGTGCCAAATGTTTCATCAACATTTCTAAAATCTGAGATATCATAACCGAAATCTTTCATTGGTGATTTAAAAATTGGACTTAACCAAGTTGCCGTAATACCAGATTCCTTTAAGTATTCCAATTTTGAAATGATACCTAAGTAATAAATCAATTAAAATAATTTTTATAATAGATCACTCAATAAACACATGATAGTCATTCACACCTTGTATATCACCGACACCATCACCATCTGAATCCATGAAAGAACGTGGATAGATTTGATAGAAAATTGCTGTTTGATACCAATCAGAGCTAAGTTCATGTCTTGGTTTCACTTTTGGTATACTCGTTGAATACACTAAAGCTAATGAAGCTAATAGAATAACTATGGATTTCATTTTAATTTAATTAAAAACTAATTCAATCACTCTCACTTTTTTTTTACAAATATTCCTTGGTTCAGAAGTAAACGACCTGACTACTAGCAATGTGTCAAGATCAATGACACACTTGAGATAGTTTTTGCCTCTTTTATAGGCTTCGTGTTGGTCATATATCTATTAGATAAGACCTCTTAAACGCTATCGCGATTATTGTGATACGAATAAGTGGTTAAAGGACGTTTTTAATCGCCTTCTGTTTGCATTACTAAGTCGCGTGGGCTGTTATCACGTGAAATTATGTTTTGCTTGTTAATTTTTTGTAATATTTAACGGTTGAAATCATATACTTAGTCCACAAAGTGAATAATAACTGGAATTATCTTAAACTGGATGAGTCAATTGTTACCTTACGGAAGTTTTTAAAAAAAAAAAATTCAATTGAAATTTGAAGAAGAAAGCCATAAATCTTCAATTCAACAATTGATTCTAAAATTAAACGATTTCTTATCGAAATATTTGTAATTACTATCATTGAAAATGACTGAAGTGTTATTGATTATAAATTACCTAAATTACAGATAAATATGAATTTTTATTGCGTCGCTCTCTATCTTTTTTAACATAATTGGTTTATTTGAAATCATCTATTGAATTGATGATACATTACTAACAGTTACGGTATTAAACAAATGAATTAATAGCACAGTTGAAATAATTATCTATACTAATCACGTACTTAATGTTCGGTGCAATTTTATTAATGTTGGTATTAATTGAAGATGATCAGAACTAACGATAACAATATCAATATACTGAATGTTAGTTGAATACGATGTCCAACACTTTTTAATATTATTGATTCATATGGGGCCAATTGTATTATAGATGTTTCTAATCGATCTCTGTTATGGTTCAAATAAACAAAATATGAAGAGTTATTTAATAAATTATTTGAACTATAATAAAATTTGTGTTAGTTATTGAATTTACCCGACTAAATGTGATGATTTTGTATTTGGTATTGCCACTTGTAAAGAATCATCTAAATTGGCAAATAAGGTGAGGTCAATTGTTTCTTGTTGATTTCCTAAATTTAATACGGTCACGTAGGTCGGTTCATTTCGCAATTCACTGTAATCAAATTCATTGATTAGTTATTGTAAAATTGGAGAGGAATTTGATAGATCGACAATTTACCGTACAAATGCAAAAATATTTGTGCCAATTATTTTCGCATGATAATCACCATTTATCAATGTGGGTTCATTACGTAGTGTAGCAATTTGTTTGTATGTTTTTAAGAAACTTTTACTAGCAGTTTGTTGGGCAGCCACATTAATCGTTACATAGTTTGGATTTACTGGTAGCCAAGTGCTTTGGTTTGTTGAAAATCCTTTTCATTTAAAATAAAGAACCATATGATTATTGGTGTTAGAAAAAAATGCAGTAACAATGAATTATTGAAGTTTACCAGCGCTAACTTGATCGTTCCATTGCATTGGTGTACGATTTGGATCACGTGAATCTTTTATTTCAAAATTATTGTAATCAACCATACCAATTTCTTCACCCTAAAATAAAAATCGATTGTTGGAAAATGTGGATGAAGCAGAAAATTTCTCAAAATTTATTATGTTACATTATACGTGATACTGGTACCGGGTAATGTAAGACTTAACATATTTATGGTGTCTACAAAATCTGCACCGATACGTGAAGCGACACGAGAATGATCGTGTGAACCAACCTAAAATATTGATAATGATTTAGATGGGGTTCTGTAATCTACGGAATTTCTTAGTATACCGCCCAAGGTGCTGTATGTCCATTTGGCATATTCAGTAACCATTCATTTATATGAGAATTAATACGTTGTGGTGTAATCGGTTCGTCCTTATTTAAATAAATTAATTGAAAATTAAATGGTATGTTAGCACCTAAACGGGTACCATCTGGTGATACATAATACATCATAGTGAAAGTTGTATTTGCATATGCTTCCGTCATTAAAATCAGTGATTCACGTTGTTTTTCCGTTTTATATGATTCCAAAAAATCACGCCAACCATAAATTACATCGTATGTTTCCAACTATAAATAAGTATTATTTGCTCTTAAAATGATAAGAAAATTTTCTTTTGATTTAAGTTCATTACGAGATCTTTTGTGTAATGATGTTGTAAATAATCATATGAATCCATGTCATTATTCCATTCATTACGTGGCTCATCCGGAAAATTGGGATCTTCAAACATATGATTAATGGCATCAACACGAAATCCGGATACGCCACGGTCTAACCAAAATTCAAGTACTTTTGTCATTTCAGCAAGGACATCCGGATTACGATAATTTAAATCTGGTTGTTCTGGATAAAATTGATGTAAATAATATTGTTCGCGTTTATCACTCCATGTCCATGCTGAACCAGAGAATACGGAACGCTATAAATGTATATGAGAAACGTTATATTTTTTAAGGAAGTTAATTAAGGTAGACGAAAACAAAAACATGTTTCCAAGTGGATCTAGTCCTTTTGATGAACCTAAACTAATTTGAATTCATACCCAATTGGTTGGTGGTTGTCGAATACCATCAGCATCATATTTAGCATTTTGCCAAACGTAAAAATCTTCAAAGCCCGTAACATTATTTTCCGAATTGATGAACCATTCACATAAATTACTTGAATGATTTGGCACAAAATCAAGCATAACTTTCATGTTTAATCGTTTTGCTTCCGCAATGAATTTATCAAAATCTTCGATAGTGCCATATTCATGATGGACCGCATAAAAATCGGACACATCATAGCCAACATCAACTTGGGGTGATTCAAACATTGGACTTAACCAAATGGCATTGATTCCTAATTCGTTTAAATATTCCATTTTACTGGTAATACCGTTCAAATCACCAATACCGTCACCGTCACTGTCCACAAATGAACGTGGATAAATTTGATAAACGGTGGCATGTTGCCACCATTCTGTTTCTGTTAAAACTGTATGGCATAAAATGGTCACACAGAGTAACACTAAAAATGAATTATAATTTTGCATTTCACTGTGTTGTGTACAATTCACTTGTAAATCCAACGAAATACTAAATGTCCCAGAAACAATGAAACTTTATTTTACGGATTTTGTTGGCACTAAATCAAAATGTATATTATCTGTTGTATAAAGAGCTATCTCATGCCACGAATGATAATGAATTGGTCGTAAAAGGCTTTAGTATAAGAGAGAATTTTTATGAAACTAAATATTATTTACTTAAGGCTATTGATATCGGACGAAGGTCACTTTGAACTTGTATTGATTACTATTGAGCTTTTATATGATAGACATTGCTTAGACATTCGTTAAGGAAGTAATGACAACTCCATATGGTTCTAATGCAACTTTAGTCATGTCCATTGTTAAACTGAAAAATATTAAGAAAATATTAATTATTTTAAATTGAAAATCACTGAGTTTGACACAGATACGTACTTGGTATCATAAGTGTTTAATTCTGTTGTAGTCCACACAAACATTTTCGAAGGAATATCGGGTGCACGAATAAATATATCTACAGTTTGTTGTACATCACTTAAATTAATTGTAACTGTGAAAATTTGTTCGTTTAATTTATCCCTTTAATCAAAAAAAAACGAGTAATATTTTATAGTGATAAGAGAATAATAACAAGAGATGTATAATAAAAACATACCTGATTATGACAAGTACTTTATCGTTGCACGTGAAAGCTCTAAATGTGCCTTCTATAAATGCAGATTCTTTTCGCAATTTACTTAATTTTAAAAAGAAATTAAAAACACTCATTGTATCAATGTTCTGTGCTTTTAAATTTCTCTCAATGTAATCAGGATTAACGGGTAGCCAAGTATCATCTGCTATACTAAAACCAGCGTTCTTTGTATCATCCCATTGAAATGGTGTTCTAGATGGATCTCTTGAGTATTTTCTGTATTTTTCTGGACCAGCAGATAATGCTAAAACATCTTTGGTTTCTTCCCAACTAATATCATGATGATCTTCCATACCAATTTCATCACCCTGAAAGATAAACAAAAATTAATTTTCTAATACAATTGGTATTGATTTAAATAACAAATTTTAAATGAAATCCATAATCATACATAATAAATGACACAGACTCCAGGTAACGTCATTAATAGTGCATTCATACCGTTGATCCGATGACGGCCAAAACGTGTTGCAACTCTTGAAATATCATGATTACCCATCTATTGAAAGAGAGGGAACAGTATAAATTTCAATATTGGTTATCATGAATAACCAATTTTGATTGAATATCATCTCTATTGGAATTTAGGTCAACATTGTCACTGTGCGTTTATATTATTTAAATTTAATCTATTTGAGGGTTGGAGAGATATTATGTTTTTATTTTTTTTTTTATTTTAAACTAACGTACTATCCAGTTTAGTGTATTGCCAGTCGGTGTATACGACATCCACTTATTAATTGTGAATAAAAAATCGTATGCTGTTGAATTTTGATTCAGATCAGTAATGAATAGAAAATTGAATGGTATATGAGATCCTTTGATTTGTAAATCACCAGTACCAGAATATCGGATAGTATTTTTAATATCCGTATACGCTTCTGTCATTAGAATACGTGTGATACCACCTTGATCCCATTTAAAATCATCCAATAGACGACGCCATCGATATACCAATTGATAGGTTTCTGGCTGCAAAAAAAAAAGCATTGAATATTTATGATTAATATGTACGTGAAATAATTACATTAATAATGTCAATTAATTAACATTAATGAGATACGTCATTGATTTTTGATGTTTTGTTACATTTTTAATGGCAATGGCAATTAATTTAATTTCAATACCTGATCAGTGGTATGAATATGAGTTGTATAATCATATAAATTTGGATCATCACATAATTTATTCACTGGTTCATCTAGTAAATCTTTATCCTCGAAAAGAAATATAATGGCATCGACACGAAATCCAGCTACACCTTTACGTAACCAAAATAATAGAACGTCGTCCATGGTTTCAACAACGTATTGATTACGATAATTCAAATCTGGTTGAGAGGCTGAAAATTGATGTAAATAGTATTGGCCACGTTTCTCATTCCATGTCCATGCAGATCCATTGAATACTGAACGCCAATTATTTGGTGGTAAACGTTCGTTAGTCACTTCATCATATTTTGGATCACGCCATACATAAAAATTATGATAATACGGATGAAGTTTAACAGATTTCTGAAACCAATCATGTTGATCACTTGTGTGATTTGGTACAAAGTCTAGTATAACTTTAATATTAAGTGAATCTGCTTTTGCAATTAGTGCAGTAAAATCATCCATTGTACCATATTCTGGATGAATTTGTTTATAATCGGATATGTCATAGCCGAGATCAACTTGAGGTGATGCCATAATTGGGCTTAACCAGATTGCGTCAACGGCAATTTCCTTGAAATACATCATCTTTTTAGTGATTCCTAATTGATAACAGAATTGATGTGAGTTATTGAATTGACAATCAATTGATTTGAATTGAATTTCACCTTGTAAGTCACCAATTCCATCACCATTTGCATCCATAAATGATCTAGGATAGATTTGATATATTGTGGCTGTTTCCCACCAATCTTTTTTATCAGATGATTCTGTAACCGAGGTGGTTGCAGAACTTGATGTCGGTGTATCCATTATTATTGACTACACTTGGGCACAGTTTAATTAACACTGCGAATTCAATTTGTTTTTATAATTTCATTGGCATTTGTAATCGAATTTAAAACAAAACAAAAACACAAAATATTTGCAATAACTGAGAAACTACAGTTAAGACTGAAAATTGAATTTTATTTATAGAAATTTGATTTAATTTAAGTGTGTGTTATCAATCGGCAATGAATCGGTATAAACGAAGTGTAACACAATTGACAATCAGATGATGAGACGTTACAGTTTTTATTTTAAAGTTTTCCCGTTGAAATTCACAGTGATTTTAAAAGGTTAGAAATAAAATTATTTCTTTATTTGAAATGTTATAACGTTAAAGTAGAATACAACAGTGGTTACCTCTATTTTTAATTTAATTTCTTACGGTGTTTTAATTAAGTGACCTTTTTTCATTAGACAACGTTAAATTTAATTTAAAGAGCGTAGTAAACATAAATGTTTATGTACATTTACTAAATTAATTTAAAAGAAACGAATTGAAAATATGGGAAATTGCGGTAAGTTTACGTATATAGGCAACAAGTAGTAAGGTAGATGATGGGTGTTCGTCTTGAACAACTAATGAAATACACGTTCATGGTCAATTAAATGAAATGGTTCAATAATCCAAGTTAATAGGGCTTGGCAAATAACCAATTAAATAGATTTTCATCTTATTGCAATTTTATTCCGGTTTTTATTTAATTTTTTTTTTCTTCATTCTGTTGTTGCTGATGGGTTTGGTAAACAAGATTGTTAGAAAATAAGAGACTTGTTGCAAATAATAACGTTGGTTGTTGGTACAGAATGTAAATTGAACGAGGAGTGCTCACTAATAATCTAACTTCAGTAGTGAAGTCTCATAATTATTCGTTATCCGTCTTGTTATCGGCTTGATGAAACTCCATTATAAAGTGTAAAATGGAATTATAATGTAAAAATGTGTATTAGTCTTATGTACAAATGGGATTCAATGGAAATCGGCAGTTTATTGTAAAAATTTTATTTTCTTGTACATTGAATTTTCACATTCAATGGTTTTTTATTTTTCTTGTTATTCTCTGATATTGATGTTTCAATTTTCATTGAGTTTCGTGTGGTGGATATCGTCCAATTCATGGAAAGATTTGTTCCTGCATAAAATGTGGTATAATACGAATGAAGCTGGATACTTATCCAAGAATAAGAAATTGTTATTGGTTGCCCAGCCAACCACCAAAGATTGTGAACATGAGAAAATAAAACAAAGCTAAAGAAAACGGAAAATATGTTAAGGGAAAAAAAAAATGAAAATCTTATTTTTAAAACTGAATTAAACTTTTTTTTCTTTCAATGTCTTGATGTTTCGAGAATATTTTCATGTTTAATAATCAAGGAATTTCTATATCCATCTAACCTTTGATCCAATAATGTGAACTGATGGAATAGATGGAAAACTTTCTTGTTTTTATTTTCAGTTTTATTTTTTTTTGTTCGTTGAATGTTTTATCTAGATTGGGTTATGAACTGAATTTGAAGAGTCATTTCAATCCTGAAAACCGCGTTGCATACTTAAAACAATATTATTCACGTATATTCTTTATTTTTGATGTGGCTCGGTTACCTGGCACAATATGGTAAAAAGAAAATTGGAAAATTCATGTAATTTTCTTGTTTATTGCGTTCATTGGCCGTAACGAATTTATTTATTTTTTTTTTTCTTATTTTATTTTGACGGAAAACACAGAGAAAAACAAATTCTTTTCTTGGTAGGCCTTTATTGAAATATTGAGGGTTGGCTTATCGGTGAACCGTTGAAAGAGTCTAATAAGCAAATGTGTTACGTTGCAATTCTATTTTTTGATTCATGTGATAAAAATTTTATTTTTTTTTTATCTCTTGATTCTTGGATTCAAATCACGTCGTTTGAACCGGAAAAAAAGGGAGAAATATTTGAGTCGATTGGTTTTTACCAATGGAAATATTATAATCCCATGTGATGTGGTGATGTTTTAACGCTGAACTAAGGAGAGAGGATCCAATTCAAAAGTTAAGTTGCATAATTTAGTTTAATAATAGAACCAATTTAAATACGTACATGTAAGGTAAAAGTATCGCGTATGTTGGTGGGAAACGTCATACCTGTATTGCTGTTTTGTATAAATTGAATGGTTTCTCACGTACGAGTTTGTGATCATATTGGATTTTTCTTCTCTGAGTTGTTCTTAACCATTGACTATTTATTCCGAAATGTTCTGATGTGTGATTTTACTTTTATTTGATGAAGCGGTTCCATGTAAACGAGAAAATACGTTAAATAAATTTCATGGTAAAGAGGGGATGATTTTATGAATAGTTTTTGGTACATTTAAAATTGATGGTGATACAATTGGTCTTTAAGTTAAATTAGCTCGTTAAAAGAATGAACACCTAACTATTTTTCATTTTGGCTTGTTATTATTACTATTAGTTTAATGTTTATGGGATTCTACTGTTCAGATTTCCATTCAAAATGAATGGAAGTGTACTGGGGTTGCCTGATTGGTATGAGAAAAAGTTTCTTGATGATTTTGTTGAATAAAGTTGTTGGAAAAGTTTTAAATATTTTACTCATGAAATTGCCAGAAGAGAAAATTTTCTCTACAGATTGGCAAATAATAAAATGATTTTTGGTGTTAAGAAAGAAAACCTCATTCATTGAAGTTTATTGTAAAGGTGTTCGTTTTCACGGTATTTGTGGTGGAAAAATCATTGCTGAAGAGAAAAATCTAATTCGTTTTGTGGAAATCATTAAATAACCATGAAATAAAGTAAACTTAAATAGATGTGATTGTTTTCACTATAGTTATGTTCTAGTTAAATTTTTCTCATTAAATGATTGGTGGAGTTGTTAATGGTAGTTGGTAAACGTTGAAGACAAAGACATAAATTTATTTGTTACATCATTTCAAATATAAGTTGGATTTATGATTATGAGTCACTTTTAGACAAATTATGCGTTACAATGTGGAATAACAGAAAATTTGAACGATAACAGTGGAAAGTATTTAAGAGCTTTTAGAGTATCCTAAGGAACACACGTTTTATGTTTTGTTCGATTTATGAATAAAAAGAAAGGGAACATGTAATCATGACAAGCAAAAGATGGTGCGGACATTATGTTTTGTTAAAATGAATGTTAGTCTTTAGTAAATGATTGTCTTTTTGGTGTCTGTTTCTTTATATATTTTGTGGACAATCATAAATAAAAAGGTAGAAGAGTCACCTTCATAATCATTGGGGAGAGTAAGAAAGGACAAAACACAATAAAAAATTGATGAAAACTTTTATGGGCCACGTATTGGCTATTAAAACGTGCTTTAGTTCAATGGGTAGACTTGTGTATATGGTCCAAGATGAAACGGACAATCAAATATTCTCTACGTTTATTTTAATACAAAAGTAGATGGAAAATTGTATTGAATTGGCAACAAAGTCTGTGTGCGTTGTATGTATGATAATAATATACAGAATGAAGCAATATGAGATGATGACAAATGAATTCAAAAGGTATAAATATATTGAAGATACATAACGAATATTCAAGTAAATGGGAATACATATAATAATGAAAATTAACGAGATTCTAAAAGGGACATCTAATTTCTTTGATTATATGGAATATTATGGTGTAGAAGATATTTATCTTTACTGATTCTTAGTTATTCATCCTTTAAGAATATTTCATTCTTTTACGTATTCTTCCTAATTTTCTTACGTTGCTAATGATATTTTCTTTTTATTTATTTTTTTTTTGGCTCGTCTATAAATGCTTGTTGACTTCTAAAGGTTCAAACGATATTTTTCGAGTATTTTGCCATTCTTCCAATTTTCTAAGTACACGGTAATATTAACAAGTAATCGGAAATGAGCTTTATTCAATATAAGGGCTTGTTGAAAATGATGATGGGGAAAGAAGAATCATTAATTGGATTTTAACAGAGTCAATGATGAACTTGATGAAAAGATTCTTTACAATGTATTCATGTATATCATGTTTGTTTCGTTTTTCTTATTTCTTTTCTACGGAGGTTCATTTATAGAATGATTTTGATCTGAACTCAGGTGCTTGTAAAGATGTTGATGAATAAAAAGAAACTGACAATCTATTTAGATATTGAAGATTGTAAATGAAGAATGTAACATACTGCATGACAGAGTTTATTAATAAATTCAGTGTTCCGTTGACTTAAATTAAGTCCCATTTTGTTGTTGTTGGTTTATTCATATTACATAAATATTGAAGTCAGAGGATTATTGAGATATATTCATTGTCGTATGAGATACTAACTTTATATGGAACGTAATCAGAGAAACAATGTTTCACCTGTGAATATGGTATATTATGAATAAAGAATGGGGGTAATGTTTTGCTTGGAATCATAACCACAACTGTCTAAAGGTAAAAAAAAAAATAGAAAAATGATGAGGTTCCTATGGTTTGGTTTTTTGGAAAATGAGATTATAAAGTATTAATGTGTAGTCAACACTGTATCATATATAAAAAATGGTCCATGGGTTAGATGGTTTTGCCACAGAAAACATAAATTTTTCGCTAGTCACTTTTGATTATTGTCCTAATTTACTCGACATTTAGTTTTTGGTTGCGATACTTCCTTATTCTCTTGATGCTTTACTGCTTTTCGGTAAAACATTTCACGATATAAATCTTTTTAGCTCCAACTGACATTGGATAAAAAGAAACTGAATAAAAGACGATTTCTTTTTTCGCTGGCTGATTTTGAATGGGAAAAAGATTAGTCTTCATTTGAACGTTAAGAAAAGCGGAGATAAGCTTTTCGAGTGAATGGAGCATCGAGATTTTTCGATTGAATATACAACAAGGAGATTACAATTAATATTCAAGATGAAAAACATTTTAATGTAGATTAATTGAAGTATTTTGTCCTTCTTCGCAATCTTGTTGAAAATTATGTTCTGTTATTTTATCTCCGCGATTATCAATGGTTGTATTTAAAGAAGAAAAAAAAAAATGATTTTGATTCGTAACATAATCAAAAGAATATAATTTTACCATGGTTACATTTAATGGTTTATAATCGTCTATTTATTTCGATTTAAAATCACTTCGTACTGTCTTAATCTCAACGGTTTCGATATGGCTGTTCGTTTCTTACTTTTGTATAGAATTCTTTAATTTAATTATCATCGTGTACTTTTCTAGGATTTCATTTGTCGGCAATGGAATATTATATCGATTTCTTTATCAGACCACCGCCACTGATAAACAGAGATGAAAATTTTGGTTGAGTAAATTTACTCTTAATTGCAAATGATTTTATTGTATAAAATTAGCTTAACTCTAAGGGCAATTCACTTTAGTTTGGATTTAATCTTAACTTGAGAAATCTAACGCCGTTTTATATCAACAATTAACCAAATAAATGTTTGAATTAAAATAAGAGAAAAAAGGAAAATTCTTTGCGACTTTTAATATAGAAAATCGTGGCTACAGAGTTTAGCTGTATTTACCTCAGCAACTTGAAGTTAATAATTAATTAGACAGTTTTAGCTTGGCAACGAAGTTAAAATGGATTTTCATTTTGATTTAGTCATTCACCTTCAGACGCGAATATTACTTTCTTGACAGCATTTCCACTTTGGTTAATTGCTAATTGTGTGATATTAAAGGGATGGGGTCATTTGTAAATAAACGGTTTAAAGTAAATATATTAGAACAGCGTTTCACTTTATTTCGATTTACTTTATAATAATAAACAAATTCATGTAAAACATTATCAAATGAAATGAATTTAAATGTAAAACTAATTTTCTATGTTTCTTTTAATTTTCTATTTGTAGTCGCTAGTTCACCTGAGAATAAAATAAATAGAGAGGATACAACTGTAACTGGACTTTTATATGAACGAACGAAATCAACAAGTCCAACCCATACGATTCAGTCAACATCATCGAACGGTGATATATCAAGTAAGTTTCCTTGTATTGTTATTGGTAAAAAATTCACGGTTTTATATGACGAGAATCGAATATAACATGACAGTACATAACAGAGTATTTTTTTATGTATTCTCTTTTAAATGGTTTGAATTGGAAAACCATTTACCTTTCTCATACACAAATAAACAACATAATCACATAAAGTGAAGTGTATTAAGGGAAAAATAAAAAGGAAGAGAAATGGCACCACTTAATTTCAATGGAATTGATCATACAATAGAATGTAAAATAAACGGTGGGAGGTTATAGAATGATTAGCCTTCAAATGTGTCATGAAGTGTTTGTTTGTACAATTAGCAGACTTGATAGAGCAAAATTGAGAAAATTTCTGGGCTTTTTTCTAGTATTCTGTCCTCACTCTATTGTTTGTGTTATGGAGAGACGCATTTCAATAAAGAAGCCAAATGAAGATAAAATGGGAAAAAATGTACACTTTGTTGGAAAAAGGGAAAACTTTGATGAATTAAATAGACACTTTTTGTATTTTGTGAAAAATTAAAAGTGACGAACGAGTAAAACCCATGTTAAAATGAATGAAAATGGGGTTTTTCAGAAAATTTATTCATGAGTATACATACGCACACTCTGGTTACTCTTGAGCTTACCGTTAAAAAATAATTAATTATGAAGTTATTCTTATGGAACAGGTAGTTGGAGTAGAAGAGATATTGGTTTTTGGTTTTTCTATGAAAATTAAGCAATTGAGCACGAACATATGGAAATACCATAATCAGATTTTGTTACAATTTTTTATTTGTGGTAGGAAAAGTGTAAGAGATTTTTGTTTGATTTCTCATTGATACTGAGTTTTGGTTTTAAATTTCTAGTAAAATTTATGCGATCTTTTTCATACCTTTTTTACTAAATTCTGGTTAAATTGCCAATGGAGCTGCTGACTGTTTCATGTTAAAGAATAAAGGGCAGTCGTTCACAGAACTGAATTAACTGGGAAAGAGAGAATGAAAATTATAATCATTTGAAATTGTTAGTGATTGCAAAAAAGGTGAATCAATTTGTGGGGATCATGAACTAGAATCCGTATACTGGTGAGTTCATTTGAATAACGCGTCGTACATTTTGAAAAAGAATAAAATGAAAAAAGAAACTGAAATTATGAGAAAATTGTATGAAAGTGAACATGATAATAATGTATTTACTATGTCTGATATTACATAACAGCATATACATAATTAATTGTTGATTTTCATTGAAAATGAAATGACTGGCAAAAGGTAAATAAATGAAGGGAAATATCTTGTATGTTTTTCTTTATTGTTTTTTATGCCTACCAGAATTTTTGTTCCTTTAATTTTATTTTTTTATGTATTTTGATTCGGTATACATAAATTTTCACCCTGAAGCAATCTACACAAGTAGAATCATTTATATTCTTCACTGAAGTAATACAGTCATTGTTTCATGAATTCTGTTGTGTATTCCTTTGGTACTTTTATTTTTTTTTGTACTGGATGGGTCCCACTTCATTTACGTGTGGATATTTATATTTCTTTTCATATTGTTCATGATACGGATAATATTTTTGTTTTTTCTACCACTGAATAGAAGAGACTCATATTTGTATAAAAAATGAGAGGCTTTTTATTCGGGTGGGGTAGTGTAGCCCTTGAATTTATATGAGTTTGTCTCATTTTTGGTTGACTGGGTGGCGTATGTTGTGCAATGTATACAGAAATACAGAAGAACTGAATGAATTTTCGAGACAGACAAAAAGTCGTTCGTTCGTTTTTGGGGTAAACGTAAATGAAGAATATTATGATGACGATGTTAATGATGGTGCGTTTGATATAAGATTGTGTACACATATAAAAGACATTTCATTTAATAAAAATGTTGTACAAAATGATGTTAGCTCATAAATCTATAAGAATATACTGTATTTTTCATATAAATATGATGAATAGAATGAAGATGGAAAAAAAAATAAGAAAACATAAATTGTGTGTAACTTATAATGTTGTACACAATTTCTTTTCATGAAATTGATGATGAACTGAAAGTAAATATGTTGTATTATTGAGGTGTTCCTTTCAATTATGTGAACATGAATTCTTTGAGTAAGAAGTAAGAAAAAAAAAATGAAAATCAAGTGTGTTACGGAGAAAGTAAAAGGAAAATTGTTATGTGATAACAACAGTGAAAACCGTTGGTGAAATTTCGAATAATTTTTGGTTCGTTACTTATTATCGACAGTTGGGGGGTTTTGCCTTTTATAAATATCTCGATTTCCAATGGGTATTTTCCGTATGAGTACGGTGGGTAGAACATCTTCGCCATGGTCATACGAGTATTGTTAAGTTAAACGAATTAGTGACATCATTATCAACCCCTGGAGAGTGATATGTAAGCGTAGGTTCATTATGTGTAATATAAGAGAGAGAGAGAGAGAGATCACCATTGAAATAAGGAAAATGTGTATTGTGTATTACATAAAGCCGTTTGGAAATTTCAATAGATGGTTCATTAAAATTTGTTAACATTATAGAATGATGTATCTGATGTTTGATAATGGAAGAAAAGATCAGAATGTAATTTTTATGTTCAACTCAGATGTTATGCTTAAGAGTTGACTTTAACATTTTTGAAAAGCATTAAGAATGTGTAAGTAGGTAATTTTTCATCATTGAAAAGTATAGTCTCTGGTGTTGACTTGTGTGTATCTTTCAGTTGAGAAGGGGGAGGTTGAGTGTTCTTAAAAGATCTGTTGAAAAGAATATAAAGACCACGAAGAAAGTAAAAGATGAGATTATTTAACATAACAGAAATCTTTATTTGGATAAATTGATTTCCTTTGACACCTGAACTTTTCCATTCATTTTCTATTCAAACTGTGGATTTCTTGACGTTATGTCCAATCTTTTTATTCAAAAGGATGCGGACAATTTACTTCAGTGCTGTTTCTTTTTTTCCATATTCATTATGTGTGTAAAAGATTGAAGAATGTTGCTTTTATATTATTATTGGAGACAAAGGCTAATGAAATTGTTATCTCATGAATGTTTTATATCGGCCATCTGACCAAAAATGAACCTTTCTGATGTAATTCTTGTTAATCCGTTTGAATGATAACAGTCAACAAGGAAAAGAAAAAGAAACAAGTGAAACTAAATCAGAAATTAATGTCTATGCTAACAGATGTGTGGTATAAATAGAACGGAATATTTCTTCTTCTATGAGATTGTATTGTTTTTGGGGAAATTGGCAACAACAACAAAATAATGTTTTTGGTACCAGATGGTTAAATCTGTTACGGATTGAATGGAATAGGAATTCACTTGTTACGCCTTACTGTCAGTAAAAATGTCCTTTTTCGAGTTAATTGAGTGTCAGAGACCTAATGCTTCTTTTATGTAATTGAGATCCTAGCCCATTGGTTTGGGATTTTCCCAACCATACTGTGATGTCGTTATAGTCGTACGGACATCAATTGAACGCTCGGTATTCGGCATCGAAATGTGTAGTTATGTTGCGGAACATAGAATAAAATCTATCAAAGTTCAGAGTAACAGTAATTGTAACAACATAAGTCTCTGAAAGATATTATGGATCATATTTCAATTTAGAAGAATTTTATGTTTTTTTATGATTTTATTTCTTCTGTTGTTGAAAAATGAATACACTCCTTGACGTAATCGGTTAGTAAAACATCAGTTGATGTCTTAAGGGGTTGAATGAATGTACAGAGTGATGAGAAAGTTTTCAATTAAAACTGAATCGTTTGTCCTTGTGCCAAAGATTAAATGACAGAACGTGTGTATAAGTTTTCATTAAAACGTATGGAACGTTATTTTGTATTGTGGTAGAGTAGTGATATTAGTCGAGTAGCAATGATAAGAAGCATTATAATTCATATTAAAATTAGTGATATTCGATCGGTTGTGGTAACAATTCTTATCAGTTATTAGAGAAAGAGATTTTAATTATAAGTTATCGTCATTGAATAGCGGTAAATTAGTAGATTGTTGGTGAATAGGAAATAGAAAAAAAAAAATAGCGAAACGTGAACATGTCGACATGTATAAATAGAATAGATGATGGTGAGGTATTTTGATATGCGTGACGTTATTATTAGTATCAAAACAGAACAGGAATCGCTTTCAATTTAATGAACAATTAATACAGTTGACTGAATCACATGAATATTTAACATGAGTATGTGTGTATAACTGCGAAGGTGGAAAATTGAACAAAAGAACATTGTGAGACATAAAGATGAGAGTATAAGATACTGTGATGATTATTGAGGAAGGATAATTATAGGAATTTTTGTGAAAAAAACAAATGTTCTCGTAAGGAGAAAGCTAAAAATGACAAGAAAATCTTTAAATTTATATACATGAATATGAAGATATGGTCCTTACGCAATATGTAGTCTAATAAAATATTGTTTTAGTGTACCGTAACCAACGAAAGAAAATGAAAATAATTATAAAATGGAAAATTGGTTGGCGATGTTATTTAAGGCAGTCGATTATGTTCATGGTATAAAATGATAAAGAATAATACGAAATATAATTATGTGAAACGGGGGTATTAAATTATCCTTATAAATGGATCACATTGTGATACTGAATAATATGATATAAAATCATTAAATTATATGATATAAGGCTTATAAAAGCATAAATCATCTAACCGACGAATTATTATTATTTATAGAAGATGAAAGTGGAAAATTTCATACGGAAAATATTTCAACTGGATTGTTTTCCTAAGACAGAAGAGTGGATAATAGGCCTCTTAGTATAGTATCGTTGCCATAGATTGGGTGGATGGTGATGGCAAAACGAAAGAATTTTATTTAGAAAATGAAAATTAGACAATTTGTACAAATTATTTATGTTGAAAATTATGTGCTGTTAAGAGCATGAGTCACTTTATCATGTAATGCGTGATGGAATGATATTTTGGAAACAATTAGACACAAAAGATACACAAACATACATACACACACATTGTGAATACATCAAAAGAAAGAATTTAATTTTGTAGAAGGATAATGATATAATCACTTCTTTTCATTTGTAATGCTATTTAGCTTATGATGTTTTTCTATGCTTTCCTATTCATTTTCTAATTAATCTGAATGTGTGTTTTTTTTCATTTTGATTAATTCAGAGCAACAAAGTAATCAGCAGTTACAGCAATTGCAACAACAACCGAGTCCACAAGCCTCATCACAGGGTGCACTTACGATTGTACGACGTTCAAATAGCCGTAAGAATAATTTAACATTACAGCAAGCAATCCAGGATCAAGAGAAGGACGAATCATTAAAGAGTACCGAATTAATTAGTAGTGATCGTACGGTAGCACCATATACTTTTAGTAATTCAGAAATATTTGAATCGATGTCAATGCAATCATTACAAACTGATGATTTGGACAATGTTGATTTGGCCACAGAAAATCTTCCAGCCGTTGATACACCGGATGCATGCGACAAAGCAGCCACCAGGTAATTATTAATGAATATTTTAATTAGCCGATAAATGAATTAATAAGTCATAAATGGTTTTATGTAATCATTAGACTGAGATGTCTGTTACGGCTGCTACAACGTGGAGAAATACCAGCTGAAATCCTACAAAAGAATTTACATTATGCGGCACGTGTTCTTGAAGCTGTCTATATTGATGAGACCAAGTAAGAGCAATTTCATTATTTCTTATAAATTTCTTTTTATGCCAATATGAATTTTTTAATCGCACACATTTATTTTTATAACAAACAAATAAATGATGATTTTTTTTCTATTTTCAATTAAACATATATAAAGAATATAATTAAATTCACTGAAAAAAAAAACAAAACGAGAAAATGAATTTAATTAACGATAATTTTAATATAAAACATTTTTTATTTTCTTTCTTCTAATCGGAAACGAAAACAAAAGATAATTTAAAATCATAAAAGAACAATAAGAACAATTAATAAATAAAAAATTTTATTTTAGTTTGAAATAATTTAATTTCTGAATTGAAATATCACGTGTGTGCCTTAATAACAAGTAAAACATTATAAAAGAAAACTACAAACAAAAAATAATTAATTAATCCATAAATTGATTTAAAATTAATTAAATTGAAAATTTTGAATTGGTAAAAGAAGGTGACTAAAGTTAAGGTTGAATTGGTGTGATGAATATGACAAGGAATGATTACTATTTCGTTAACATTGGAATCATAAATTACATGAAATTCTGTTTTTAGTTTTTTATTCATTTTTACATGAAATACTGTTTTAATCTTAAATTTCTTGTTTCTGTTTTTCTTTATTGAACAAGATTAATTATGAAATTATGTGATTTTCTCTAAGAAATTTAATTAATATCTTTAGGTATTTTCATGAGTTAAAATGAGAAAATTTTAGTTCTTTTTGAAATCTTCATCGATGATTCATAAAAATAATAATTCAGTTGTAGAGAAAACCAGAATGTAATAGGATGTGCTAAATATAAACAATTTTATAATTTTAAAATAGCTGGAAAATGGCGCGCTATTTAATGGCTTTTTGATGCATTTAAAGCAAAGCAATATCATTTAAATTAATCACGTTAATTTAACATAACGCAATAAGAATTACGCATTCCTTTCTCTGAGTAAAAAAAAGTTTTAGATTGAGATGGATTGTGGGAAAATTCTTAGATTGTGCAAATAGCAGCCAAGTTAGAGCTGAACGCAAATTCATTGTCCAGTTGTTGGATTATTTCATTTGGATAATCAGAGTTTGATTTTGTTTTAATCAAATTAACGGAAAAGCTTTTTCCTTTTCATTTAATTTCATTATATGAGGATAATTATTTGATTCAATTATTAAGATTAATGCATATTAAGATGCGTTACAAATGAATGATAAAGTTCTTTTTTGTTTATTTCATTCGAATAATTTGTGTTAAAGTTATGTCTTGTGATCAGATTATTTAATTATTGATTATAATTCTAATCAATTTATGGTCACGACAAGTTTAATCGTTATAAAAATTCAATGAACTTGTATCGAAATAACTTTCTATTGAGTTTTAATGGAATAAAAACGTGATCAATTTCTCGTTTATTCGCTCGTTTATTATATTTTTTATTTGTTTTTGGATACTAATTTTCCTATTCTATTGATAGGAATAATGTTCATATGGATAAACTTTATTATTTTTTTGTTTTTCTTATACTATCGATATATGATAAAATTTTCTTAAACATAAATTTCATAAAAACGGATTTATTATTCAGTTCATACATTGTTACATGTTGATAAACTGGAACAAGTGATACATAAACTTAAAAATCTAGTTAAAGTGAACACATTATAAACTTAATAAAGTACAGACACATTCTAGTCTTTATTGTTTTATCGTCAATATTCTTATCACTTTTCTTTTGACGTTGATTATGGCTGGGAGATTGTGGATAATAAAGTAATTTTGTTAACATCAAAGGCAGCATTAAAGTGGACATCGTACGCGATTAAATCAATCGATATTTTAAAGATTCTATTTCTATGAGTTTTCGTTTCATTTTCAAGGAAATTTATTACTTATCACCTTTATTTTCTATTTTGTTTTTTTGTATATAAAAACCACATAATATTACCTTTTTTTATATTGTTTTGGAGCATAGAATGAAAGATTAATTAACAACGTTTACAACAACATAAAAATTATTGTATTGTTTCTTTTATCGTTATACTTCTGTGTCTTTCTACCGCAAAAAAAAAATCCGCAAACGCAAAATAAATGAAAAATAATAAACAAATTCAACATTAAAGTCAAGATGGTGATAGTGAACGAAACAGCAGTAATAGTCAACGATTGCCCAGTAATCAGGGTTTTTCGACAGCACCACAAACTCATGGTGGATCTGTGGGTCCACCAAATCGTGGTGCAATACAAAGAAGGCGTCTACGGGCACCAGTTTGGGCAAGGTCTCTGTTCATTCAAGTGTGATTTTTAAACAAAATACAAAACCAATTTAATTTAATATCTCTCTCTCTCTCTATAATTCTGTCTCTACCTGTCTCTGTTATTACATTCATTTATTTTCTTTAAGTTTACTTAAGTGTTTAATATTCCACTTGTGTCTTATGTTAATCTCTATCTGTTTTATTTGTTTTTCTTTTTTTGAGATATCTTCCTTAGAATTTTTAATTCCTAAAACACACAATACATCTTAAGGATGTAGAACGAATTTTTTTAATCCTTTTCAATAATACTGTTTCGTCTGATATATATAAATGACTAATCATAATGATATTAAAATATGTTGAACATCATTGAATGCAATAAAGACACAATTTATAGATTAATTTAGAGTAAAATTTTGGATGAGATATGTGCACTTCAATGAGCATAAAATACAATGAATGAAT
Source organism: Coboldia fuscipes (assembly GCA_001014335.1). Lineage (NCBI taxonomy): Eukaryota > Metazoa > Arthropoda > Insecta > Diptera > Scatopsidae > Coboldia > Coboldia fuscipes. Next base: position 184,716 of record JXOR01000412.1, read on the forward strand.
TTAATACTTTTTAAATTGATTTGCTTTATGCGAATTAAATCAACGATTTTCTTAATTTTTTCCACCAATTTTGATCGCCTTTAAATGATTCTTTCATAGTTTTGTTTAATGGATGATTTATTTTTTATTAAATTTCTTATTCCTTTCATTTTTTTATTCCTTAACTGAATCTACTGTGAATTAAATTGTCTTACATTCATTTTATTTATTTAATTTCTTATGTTATTCTCCCTCTGTTCAAGTAGTTTTTCTGTAGATTTCAATTTTATTCCGTTAAAGACTTACCAATCCCCTATAGATTTGTTTTTTTTTTTTAATTCACTTCAATTCGTTCACAATACCAATAAAATTCCACTTATTTTTCAATCAATTTTTCTATTATCTTTTGGGTAGCAAAGAATTTTTTGTTACTTGAAGATCTATTAGAGATTTTATTTTGATCCAACAATTCTATAATTTCGTTTTTTTTATTTTTCTATTGTTTGGCTCTCTCCCATATCAATATTTGTAATATTTTAACACGAATTCCAAATAAAAGCAATGAGACAACAATTTTATTTTTATTGGTTGCATCCAAATAAATTCTTTCGTATGCTAGTTACAATATACCAACACATACACACAATTCATAGAATTTTCCCCAATTATTTTGGGGGGAGATTGAATATACACATGAATGCTCAACAAAATAAAAATGAATTTTCAATGCTAATAGTATACATGAAGTTATTTTCAATTTTTAATATTTATAAATCGTTTTATAAATCAAATAATGTTATTTGAAGAATTTTTTTACTTTAAATAGAGATAGAGAATAACACTTAATTCAATGCCAGTCGATTCTAATCATAATTTTCATGAATACCGATTTCAATATTGACTCATGGGATATTTATTGATCCAGCCACCTTCCCACCCACTTAACATATAAGTATATGAGTTAAATCTCTCATTGTTACAAAGTATAATATTTATTTAATATACATTTTATGAAGCATATGATAAGATTACATATTTCTCAATCGGTAACAATGGTAATATTAAAGAGTGGGTTAAAGAAAACTTTTTTTCTGTATGTATTCTATTAAAATGATAAATTGCCTAGAACCGCATAACTCTAAAATTGTGATCGAAACATTACAGTTTCTGTAAATTTTTATTTTTAAAGTTTAAATTTAATTAGAATTCTTGTTTCGTGTGCATTAATCCGAGACAATAAGAAAACTTTCTTTATAACGTACATAATTCAATTGGAACACAGTGCATTTTCGTGGAAATTTCATTAATTTTGTGGTTGTTATTTGCTACCTTATACCAAATGAATTAAAAACTTTCATATTAGAAGAAATATGATCGAGATAGACCTCAATACACTAAGAACATAAAAACAAAAACTATTTTTTTTTTCTGAACAAAATGTAAATGATAGGTGGAAACTTTCCATTTAGATTGCATGCAGACTAATTTCCTGTTATGCAATTTATTTTTACATTTAATTCTCTCTGATTAAAAGAAACTCTAATAATAACTATCATGTTAAACATTTGTTTTTGTTTTTGATATTCCTTTTACTTTTTATTTTGGTTTTTTATTGGATCTAAAAGTAAATTTTGTTATTTAAACTTCTATGGGAATTAAATAGAGAGTATTACTTTAATAATTGGAATACTCTGGAATAAATTTCGTGATTTTAATAACAATATAAAACGTTCTGGGAATCAGAAAAATATTTTCCAATTAGACAGATCTCTTGATTGAGGAAAATTAATGTTAATCTGACCAGATTTTCCTGATGTTTTCCTTTCTTGTAATCATAATTAAATAATGAAAGAGAAATAAAACTAAATGATAAACGTGTAACCTTAATCAATTGCACTAAACTAAATAAGAGAAAAATTATTAAATAGAATTTTTGTTTAATTGCAAAACATTTAATTTAGTTGGATCACAAATGTCACTGTGTGTGTATTGTGTTTGAATATTATCTAGAAATCGTAAAAGAATTAAAAGAAAATTGCACCATAGAGAACACACCTGAGTTATGGGTACTAGCATACCGTTTGTATTTTCTCTTCTCATAACCGTTTAATCTCTTTTTTAAAATAGATTTCATGAACGTAATAAAGGCATTCAGAGCGTTACCAAGTACATCGGGTGCGTTTTTGTACTAAATCAGTTTATTATCATACACAGAATGGAGCTTTTGGTTTTTTTTTTGAAATTTTTAGTGTAATTTACTCGGACATTTCACTTAGGAATTGTACTTTTTTTGAATAGAATTTTTATTGTTGCATTTTTAAAAATAGACATGATTTAAATTAAAAGTTAAAAGCTCAAAAATTAAATTATAAACAACTGGTGAACAACTAAATAATCTACCCAATTATAAATGGCAAAAAGAGGAAGGAATAATTTTGTTTAACGTTTTCCACTAAAGATGGTATAGCAGTGAAAGCAAATAAACAATGAGTCGAAGCATAAAATCATTTAGTTGAAATTGGTGAATCAAATAACCATGTCAGTCCCATGTCAATTTGGATCAAAACCCTTGAAGTTGTGAATAACTGGATTCCGGATAAAACAAAAGTGTTATGTACATTTAACATTTCAACAATGTATGCCAAACATATAATCCTTTATTGTTCTCAGAACATAATGTTTATATGATTTTTTTGTTTCGTACTGTTATGGACCTGAGAATAACAAGAAAAACGTATCTAGAAAATATTCAAATTTTCATTGCATTGAAGTTTTATTCTGTTTGGTTTCCCAGGAATTTTCATTCAAAAAAATTCAGTGTAAATGAAAATGCTCGTTTTATACGTTAAATGTCACTGTGTTAAATCTATTTAAATATAAAAATGGTGAAATTCAGATGATCTCCTACATTTGAGAATGTCTACAGTTAATCGTACAATTATGCTATTTATGTGACTAAAGGTGGATTATAAAGTTTACATTTTTTTTTTCTATTTGGTTGTTATTCAACGTACAAATCGAAATTACGTGAGTTCATTTAACACACCGTATAAAGTAAATGGAAAAGCTCATATGGATTTTATTTTGTTATTACAATTTATTGATGGTATTAAAGTTAAAAAGAAAAAAAAAAACCGAATGAATTTTATCCCGTCTATATTGATATCGTGTGAGATGAACAATTTTTTTTTTCTTTTATGCTTAAAAGGTAAACTCTCTCGAGTGATTTAAATTTTGTATTTGCAAGTACGCATTGAGGCGAAGGATAAAAATCTCATTGTATTGGGAAACTGAAGTATTAGCAAAAGTCTTGGTTTGAAATTTCATGGGAATTGTATGAGCTAAAAATAAGTAAAAGAACCAGAATAAAAAAAAAAAAAAACCTGAATTTTCACAATGATGTTGTTCACAATGAACTCATTCACACTCATACCTTGAAGGCAACTGATGCCAACTGAATGGTTGTTAACGAAAAATTGCCTTACCCGATATGCTGGTGGGCATTAAATAACAAATTATCATCAATTTCTACAAGATCAATTTGTTTTATTATTGATTTTCTTCAGTATTTTTTTTTTTATTCTTTCGTTAAATTGACTTTATTCCATATGGTAAGGTCAGGGTGGGTGTTATCGACAAACCAATCTACCCAATTGTATCTTAGCATAAGATGGCACACAATCTCCTTGTTGAAAATATAAAATAAAATAAAGCGTGGCTCCATATAGCAACGAAAATAAAAAAGGTGGAATTATTTCTAGATACCAAGCAATAATCGAATCACCTTTTGCCATTTCCTATATTTTAATGGTTTTGTTCACACGCCGATCTCTTAAATCATCAGCTGTGGTAGTTCTATTGGCATGCGGTACTCAATTGTGTTATACGTTAATTCCATTTCAATGTTTGTTGAACTGTCGAAAAAATGGAAATTTTACCCCAATGGTTTCTAATTTTATTTTCAATTGACAACATGAAAACATAAAAAAAATGGCATAATTAATGTTTAAATAGTGAATATTTTACTTTTATCGTGGTGGAAGTTAGATAACAATTGTATATACCAAAAAAGTTCTTGTTTAAGTTTTCACATCTCTTCTAGTTATGTTTGTGACCTGCCAAGTGTCATTTGGTCATGATAATGTTTTTATTTTTTTTGTTTCTGTTCCCCAAATGCAAACAATCAGCTAAAAATAATATTGAACATTAGTGTACGGTGGGGTACACTCAATAACTTTTCACCCAGACCAGTACTAGAGGAATTTATTAACTTTTACCAAGTGAAAATGAATAAAAACGTTTGTAGTTTGTAATGTTGCGATAAGATATTAACAGTGACAATGACGATTTTCATTTAATTTTTTTTTTAAGAGGGGCGCTCTTCCAATATCGATTTTGATAATGAAACAGAACAAAACTGAATCATCATTAATGTAATTGTCGTTAATGGGTAATACGATGAACATGCAATGAAACATTTAAAACCCAAAAAAAAATTGACAATATTTTCTAATTATAATTTTCTTGGTACTTTTGATATTGAATTTTATTTGTCAATAATTGGAATGTGACAGCACACGTTACCTGTAATGAACATGAGTTCAGTTACATTTGAATATTTGTGCTGTTAAGACTTTTCGGGGTGTTTTATTGTGAGAAATAAGTTTTCTTGTAAAATCATAAAATAGGAAATAGAATTTGTTGTTTTATGATAAAACATTTGTGATTTTGAGCTGAGATTGCTTTCCTATACGTTCAAAGAGTGTTTGTGTGTGCTTACGATACGGGGAAATAAATCAGTTTTTTTTTCAATTTGGAGACGGGAGAGAATTATGAATTACCATAGTAGTGCAAGTCAAGTGATTGCACATGATTTAATGCATATTTTAATCCATTACCGTATATCACAGATAAGGTAGATTGAATATTTGAAAATCACTATATCCTGATATTTCATCTAGAATAAACTATTGAACATTAAAAGTCAACATAAAATGATATACAATGCTATATAAAACGAACAAAATAGAGAAAAGGGGATGAAATCAAACATATTTTATGTATTTTGTGTGGCAAAACTTAATTTCTTTTGATTTTAGTAAAATCGATCATGAGCAAAAGTGGTGTATGAAAACAAGAAAATTTTGTTTGTTAAATGTGAATTGATTCCAGATTGACAAGAGAATATTGTAACAGTAAAATTGTGTTTTATGAAAACACGAGGAAAATTGAGTTTATCTTTCGTTTAAAACTTCATTTAACCGAAAATTGAGATATTAAGTGTTTTATAACTATCGTAAAAATGTATTGGTACATTAAACGTCTGTTGTGAATAAAATTCAAAGAATAAAGTTATCCAGAAGGGTTTTTGAATAGCAAAATATTCTCATAAATAAATTGATTTAAACGAAAAATTTTTATTATTTAAATTTTTTATAGTTTTGTTGTGAATAACAAAAGGGAGAGTACCAAAAATAATTTGATTTTAAAGAATAATATTTTACTTGAATAACTATGCTATCGACAAATCCATTTGTAATACGTTGGGCTAGAACAATCCTTACCGTTGATAGGTATTACAAAATGCACTAAAACCAAATAATAAATAAAATCTGTTTTACATAAAAATTCATTGAATAAATTCAATGTTTAATACTGAAACATAATGTGGCTAAATATAATTTGGCTATTAAAACAACTGAATAAATTTGATTGCATGGAAATTCAATACCAAAAGCTTTTTAATTTTCTATTTTGATTAAGAGCTTTTATTTTAAAATAAAGTTCACAAAGAGCCGTCAAACCATCACATAATTTTTGCTTCAGAATTTAGTGCATTTATGAAATCATTAATGCTTAATGCACCACGATTAGGCAGCTAGTTAACAATTAAATGATTTGGTTAATTTGAATTTGCCTGATCCAAATAGTGAAAAATGAATAATTCAATATGACACCATTAATAGTGTGTAATTTAGTGAGACAGTTACTAAGAGATTCGTTTATTTATTTTTTTTTTTTTGGTTTTATTTATCAAATTAAAGTGAAACATGAAACGCTTTACATTCATTTTAATCTATTTTACGAGCACTGCACGTGTAAATTGATATCAAACTGATGATAATCATTATAATTATTTATAATTTGTGGTTTATTAAGAATAACTAATGTAAATGAATAATACACAAATTGAATAATAATAAAAGTAACAACTACCGTAATTTTATATATTTTGATAATGAATCATGACTAGTTAATCATGAGTTTATTAATTGAATACATTCGTTAATTATTGTTAAACACATCGGGATATTTTAGTAGTGAAAATACGGTAGAATAACTTTTAGAACCAAAATAATTAAATATGAAAAAGCATATAGCGCACATTCAATAGGATACTTTTGTTCTTGTTTAATTAGGAATTATTGTCTTAATTTTACTTTCAATAAATGCAAATTCGATCCCTTTTCTCTAGTTTCATTGAAGAATTTTATTGTTTTCTTTAATCAAAATCATATAAGAGAGTAACATAATTAAATGAGCAGCTTAATAAGCTACAGATTTATAATTAAATTAATTTCAATCAATTGGTATTTTAGTCAAAAAAAAAAAAATATGAATCCCAACATTGATCGATTTATTCTTGTTTTCTTTTATTGTTTTTTTTGTTTCTTTTTTTTTTTTTTCATCGAAATCGAAAAAAAAAACCATTTCTACTTTTAGCCAGGACTTAACAAAGCAAAAAATCCGATCGTCTTCTCTGTCGAAACAAAGTGCCCCGAATGACGGGAATGATGAAAATTCAACGAGGTACTTTTTTCATAGCGAACAAATTGACTCAAAGATTATTTGTTTTGGGTTTATTTTTTTTATTATTCCAATAATGGAATTTTGTTAAATTAAATTTTACAAAAAAAAATTTGTTTTTTTTTTATATTTGTTTTTGATCGTGCTAATGCTGAATCTATAGGATTCAATAATAATAATTAGTGAATAACATTTTAATTAGTAGCATAAACATTAATTTGTATATTAATTCAAATAATATTGCTATATGAAAATAGTTGGCCTATTTCACTAATGAGTTTAATTAAACTAGTAGTTACCTGTTAATAATTTACCTTTGATAATAACAAATTATTCAAAGGAACATTGAAAATGATTAGAATTTATTTTATTCTAATTGAATGCTTTTTTCATTTTGTTATTCTTAATCAATTTAATAACTCATTTAGATGAAAATTGTAATTTTTCTATTTTTCCTATTGGAAAATTGAAAGAAAATTTTACCAAGAGCACATTTAATCTACTTAACTTGCATTGCATTTCTTAAATAAGTTTTTATGCTTAATTAAGAAACAAATAGAGTTATTTTTGTTTTGACTAATTTATTAAACAGAACTGGTCTAATGAAATTACAATTTCTATTCAATTCTCTGTATATAACAATTATTGTGATAATACTGTCTTCATAAATATTTCTCTTTAACTTTTTATCACTATGATTATGAGAATTATAACTTCATTTTATATGAAACATTTTCTATTTAAAAGTCAAACTGACAAATGAAAATATTTTTTACTATTGTGATTATTAATCTTCTTAAAACATGAATGATGAACGAATGATTAATTCAAAGTAGAAGACATTTTCATTCAATTATAATCTATTTCGATTTAAATAATTCTATGTTTCGCTTTCTTTCTTGATTATCATCTTAATCACAATCGTGATTTAATTGAAGTCAAAGTTATGACTAAATACACATTGAATTTGATAACTTCACTGGTATTCTATTTATTCTATATCATCTACTAATTCATAAATTTGATTTTGACAAATCTGATTTCTAATTAAAACTTTTTTCCATGGTGAATAATAAGCTTACCTTTTATCATGTTTGATTAACAAAATCCGCTTCTGTATTAAGAGAAAGATTTCTTCTTTGTTTTTATTCAGGAAAATCTACTTTTAATTGCATGGATCATTCAAAATAAAATTCATCAAGAGTATTTCAGATCTTTTTTTTTTTTCAATTAAAATTAACAATTACTTTTGTAACAAATAAATAATTTCGTTAATATTTAAGAAGTAAAAGCATATAAAAGCACCACAGCATAATAAATAATAGTCATCTGATCGAAATAAATTAAATCATAAATTCATAATAATTTAAACATCTTTTGGCTTGGCATTGAAAATAGTGTATTTTATTAGTAGTGAAATATTTTAGTTATAAATGCAACAATCACTGATATGGAATTTAGTCAAAATATTTAAGTGCAACAAAAACACAAATCAAATTGAGTATGAGCATAAGTACGTTTACATTAAGAAAAAACATTTTTATTTTTCTTTAATTTTGGGTGAATTTTTGTACCATAAACTCACCTTCTTCATTATGGGGATCATCAACAAAAACTCTATCAGATATTCTGTTTTCAATTATTTTCCTTCTACAATCCAAAATCCATTTCATTGCTTTATATCAACCATAATTGCAATTCTGTTTAATCCATTTGTATTTCTTTTTTCTGTTTGTTCCGATTATATCATCCATTTAATTAAAAACGTGTAATTCATTTCATTAACATTGTGAAACAACTAAATAGCAAGCAAAATGCATATAACTGAGCAGCTATAATTAATTCATAAATGGATCACAATGAACAATTTATAATTCAGAGATAATTAGAAAAGACAAATCCAATTTTCTCTGTATAGATAATACAATTGCATTTTTGTTCAAATTAATCATTACTGAATATTACCAAAAGCGATGATCTTTAGAATTCACAAAAAAAAATTAAAATTCAAATGCAGAACTCTTTATATTTTTTTTTTGTTTTGTGTCGTAGGTATACAAAGAACCAGTGTGTAATGTATTTTGATCTGCACTTGAGAACTGTTGTTTTTTTTTTTCTTAATTTTATGTCATTCATTATATCTCTTAGAATTTGTTTCTTTTTTAATTAACAACAAAGTGATTAATATCAAATTTTATTTAATTGTTTTCTGTTTTGAAAATAATCATAATTTCCTTAATTTTATATAAAAAAAAATGAACTCTTATTCGTTTCTTATTGTTTTTTCTTTTAAATTTCTATTGATAATGTATCAATTTACTAATAGGATTATTTTTGGTATTTTCTTTGATTCCCCTTCGGTTATGAATTCAATTAAATTTGAATTAATAATAAAACAATAGACGTTTAGCGGATGAAGATGATGAACTCTCTGAAGTCCAGCCAGATGCAGTTCCACCAGAAGTTCGTGAATGGTTGGCATCCACTTTTACACGCCAGTTAGGAACAACACGCAAACGGAGTGATGAGAAACCGAAATTTCGTTCAGTTGCGCACGCAATACGTGCTGGTATATTTGTTGATCGAATATATCGACGTGTCTCAAGTACAACTCTTATGCAATTTCCTTCTGACGTAGTAAAAGTGTTAAAGGTGAGTGTACCACTAATTTGGAGAATTTCATGAGTATCAGATATATATGGCTTTTCTGTTATTTTAGACACTTGATGATTGGACATTTGATGTATTTGCATTAGCAGACGCTGCAAATGGTCAACCGGTTAAATATTTGGGCTATGATCTGCTCAATCGTTATGGAATGATACATAAATTTAAAGTGGCACCGGCTACACTTGAACAATTTTTAGTTAAAATTGAAGAAGGCTATTGCCGTTTCCGTAATCCATACCATAATAATTTACATGCGGCTGATGTGGCACAAACAGTACATCATATTTTATGTCAAACGGGTTTAATGCATTGGTTAAGTGATCTGGAAATATTTGCAATGTTATTAGCGGCTTTAATCCATGACTATGAGCATACGGGAACAACTAATAATTTTCATGTAATGTCTGGATCAGAAACAGCAATGCTATATAATGATCGTGCTGTATTAGAGAATCATCATGTAAGTGCTGCATTCCGTGTCCTAAAAGATGATGATTCAAATGTATTAGCAAATTTATCACGTGAAGAATATCGTGAATTGCGTTCATTAATTATTGATATGGTGCTAGCGACCGATATGTCGTATCATTTTCAGCAATTAAAAAATATGAAAAATTTATTAACGCTAGCTGAACCGGCTATAGACAAATCAAAAGCATTGGCTTTAGTATTACATTGTTGTGATATATCGCATCCGGCAAAACGTTGGAATATTCATCATCGTTGGACAATGTTATTATTAGAAGAATTCTTTCGTCAAGGTGATTTAGAACGTGAAATGGGTCTACCGTTTAGTCCATTATGTGATAGAAATAATACATTGGTGGCACAATCACAAATTGGTTTTATTGATTTTATTGTTGAGCCCAGTATGAGTGTATGTTCTGATTTATTAGAATATATATTGGCACCAATTGCACCATTGACAGCACCAAAACAAGAAGGTGGTACTAGTAAAGATTCCGAATTAATATCATGTATAAGAGAAGAGGAGCAAGGACAAACGGTAACTGAAACCACAGAAAAATCACCATCGAAATTTACAATACGTAAACCATGGGTGGTATGTTTAACAGAAAATCGTAAAATTTGGAAAGAACAAGATATTAAAGGTAAGTCTTTTATACTTTTGGGATATTAAGGTATTCTGTTTCTCTAATTAATAAATTACCTGTGTGCGTATGTGTGTACTTTTAGACGCTGAGCAACGGCAATTAACTGAGCAGGCTCAACAGGATACGGACAAAGAAAATTCAACTGAATCATAAATACTGACTTTTCGAGTGCTTGTAAATAAATGAAATTAATCGAAAATAATGTTGCTGGCAATAATTAAAAAAGAAAATCATAAAAAAGAAGAAAACATAATTGAAAACAAAGACACTAAATGAATATTATGAAATTCTTAGGTTCATTTAATTAAAAGAAAAAAAGGAATTCTTTTGTTGTTATATAAATCAAAGTGAACAAAATACTTGTAAATAACCATAATTAGTAATAATTTGTTTTAACGTATGAAATTGATGAGAAAATTGAACAAAATGTTATCGAATAGAAAATTGAAAGGGCCATGTAATAAGTAAATTAAGAAATAATGTATGAATAGGTAAAATTGAATCCAATCAAGAGATAAAATTGTTAAAGAATAATGGAAACCGATCAAAAGCAATGGAATTTATGATTAAAATTGAATGTATATTGTATCATAAATATGAATATTGTTACCACAGACTTTATTAATTGATGATTTGCTTCCATTTGTATGACATTTTATGAAATATTCAAATCAAAGTAATCAAACATGTACCAAATTTTTTTTGGAGCACAAGAATTAATTTGATGTGTGTATCTCAATCAGCCTAAGAGAATTTATAACAAAATATTGAAATACGTTTATCATATGAATATGTAGATTGATTGAATACTGTTAAAGAATTCTATTTAAAATTAAGATTCACAGTTAAACGGAAAGAAATGGTACGTGATACTGAAGTATAATCGATAATCTGTCTATCAAATTTCAAGAGATTTCAATGGATCTAATTTAATTTTTTTATTTCTTTAACTTTAACGTAGAGAGTTACTCATTTCTGATTGAATTTCTAAAGAAGAGAAGTATAACCAAAAATAGACATTCGGTTATCAGTTAAAATTCAAGCTTCAGTTACTATTTGATTCGCATTTTTATGGTTTAAATAGATCAAAGTGTATCGATTGAAAACATTGAATAAGGCAATGATACAATAAGAGACAGTTTAACTCAATATGATTATTGTGAACTAATGAAATTGTATACCCGGAATTGCCACAAGTTGAATTGATAAGAAGCAATTGTCTTATTCCTTAAATTTCCTACCATTGTTTTAGGTGTACATGCAGAAATATTTGTCTTTCATAATGTCAAAAATAGTAAAAGTAGAAATATTCTCCAACCACATTTAATATTAAATTGAATTTTTGGTAATCAATTGTAATTACATACCGCCAGAGAAATGATGAAATTTGAGTATTGATATTGTTTTGTATTCAATTTTATAATTCATTTTGAATAACTAACGGAACCACAAATGGTTTTTATTTGATATTCAATTGTATATTTTGATAAAGTATTAATATGGCCGGAGGCAATGATATCTGATTCAATAATCGGATGAAATTGAATTCATAAAATTTGTTATTTTCAATGGCACAAGAAAATCAATTTGGATTTTATAACGTTCTATAAAAACCTCTGCATGAAAATAATTTCATTATTTTATAGTTAACGAAAATGATTTAATTTCGACGTAGTTTATTATTATCATTAAAAAATCTTATGAATAAGAAGTTAGTTTTACCCGCAAGTATTGTCAAATGATGCATGACTAAAATGTTAATGAGTTAAAAACTACCGTTTAATCGATAACATGTTTTCTCCTTTATACGTTAGTTTATTTGAAGCCAAATTTAATATCAGAACAAGGGAGTTATGAAAGGAAAGTTTTGTTGTTTTCCATATTAATTCATTTAGTAAAGATATCGTTTATTTAGAATGATAAATCCAATGACAAGAAACCATAAGATAAAACTTATACGTACAAATAATTTAAATGAAGTATTGGTGTTTTCAAGAATAAATAAGAAAGCCAAGTTAGTTAATTCCATATATGAAATAGAAGAAACATATTCAAGATTCTTTACGCAGTCACATCAATACAAGAGATACATGATGTTGATGATGAAACCAAATTCCATTCAATTGAAGTGAAAATATTTGACAATTCTTATTAGTAATACATGAACCACTAGACCATTATAAAACCTTAAGAAAATATCTAGTAATGATAGTACATTTAACATTTGAAAATCACTAGATTTTATTAAACATATTCATACATAGAAAAATAGAAAAATTAAAATAGAAAAACATGATTTGAATGAATTTAAAACGTAAAACATTGAACCGATAATAGGGAACAAGTTAAAATGATTAGTTTTCAATGTTCTAATGAATGAATAATTCCGAATTTTGTGGTGATTTACATGAATAACAGTTGAAATTTATAATTGGCATATCAGTTTTACAAGAGTACCAAGCGAAGAAGAACAGAACATTATCGTAAATAAGAAGGCATTGATTGAGATCCTTTTAAAATTCATTGAACCAAGCATGTCTTTCCTTTAAATCATTAAAAATTTTGGTCCAATTTAACTGAATGAAGTAATCCAAAATGAATATTAATGATAAATGGAAGCTTACCATGTAGATTTTGATTCGCTTATAAATTATAAAATTAATAGATAGTAGTTATGTATAGCAATGTTTTTAATTTAATCAACAAAAAATAGATGAATAACTTAGCCAGTCAAATGGAATACGTATCCAATTATGAATAATCTATAAAATTAGTGAAATTAATTAATTCAAATGAGAACAAATGGAGTCACTTAAGAACTAAATGTGTGTAATCAATCACTGAAATTATTGAACTAAAAATTCAAATGTGTGTTGCACTAAGAGTGAATACAACAAATAATTTCCATTTAATGCAAATGAAAATCATCATTAAAATAGAAATGATTTTGTTTTGTTTCTTTTATATTTTGTTTTTTAGTTTTAATCGTTAGTAATTTAATGTAGAACCTTTGGGATAATATTAATATTTTATTCAAGAATCACAATAATTAGTTATTAAGTTTCAAAAGTTTTTAAATGAACTACCAAGTGAATCATGTAAATAATTATTATTTAAAACAAAAGTGAAATTAGTAGAAAGAATTCAAATAGTAATCGCTATCAAGAAATTAATTCAAATGATTGTGTAATGTAAATAATGAAATCATAATTTAGATGAACTTAATCAAATTTTTCACACAAATTAGTGTGACTAATCCACAGAATTGAACTAAATCGAATTGATAAAATTCACAAATAAATAAAACCAAATGAAAATATTCTTCAATCATTAGCGAATCAATTTGAATTTAAGAAATTCTAGATAATCTTAGCGTGAAATATGATCAATATAAAATAAGAAAAACTAATACAAAAATGATAACAAAAAAAAAAAAAATTTAAATTTAAATTATAAAGATACTTATGAATGGATTTTATGTTAATTTAAAAAAAAAAAAAAGAAAAACACTTAATTTAAACAAAATGATTAATGATAAAACGTTTATTTTGATATGAAAAAAAAAAATTATGAAAAACTGTAATTTGTCTGATTAAGGGACCACTTTATAAGTTTTTTCGCCATTGCTCAGAGATTTAGAAGAAAAAAAAAACAAAATGAGAAAATCCAGACACATAAACTCATAAGAATATAATTGAATTTAAAATCCATTTATGAATTGAATGTTGAAATTAATGGAAAACACAAAGAATGTTTAAAAGATACCTGAACATAAAACTATTTTACTATAAAACATTTAATATTTCTCTAATCAAAAAAAAAAAACAAAAAAACGATTTCATTTTAAATTCTTTATCTAATCAAGTTCTCTAATTAAATGAAGTAAAACAAAAGTTGAGAAAAATTAAAATGAAAATAGAATGAAAATTCCAATCATCATCCTTCAATAACTCTAAGAATTTTCATTTAAAGAAAAACCAATTTATAATGAATACCTTTAACACTTAACAAAATGGACAGCTTTATTACCCAAGTGTACATGAATTAATGACACTTGTAGTTTCATAACAAAAAAACAAGAAAACACTTTTTAGTAAAACAAATTATAATGAAAATAATCTCTAGAGTCTTAAATGAATACAAGAAAATCTCACTAGCCAGCTGCCTTGTCAGTGAATCGCCCACTTTTCATTAAGTTTAAGTAATTAAACAGAAATAATATTACCAATAACGTATAATGCGTCCAGAGTTATTAAGTCTAGCGACATAACTCACTTTCAAATCATAAAAAAAATTGTCTTAAATTTTCCATTTTCCTTATCTAATTAAATCGAATAGTTCCGTTACTTATAAATAAAAAAAAATCCAAAACTAATCCAAGAGAATGAAATTACTTTTAAGATCATAAGTAAAAGGAGAAGTAAAGTGACCATAAAAATGAACGTTTAAATGTTCAATAATAAAATAACCGAGCAATGGTGGTGCAGCTTAGCATAGTAAGGTTACCATTATCAGCTGACATTGGGAACATAGCTTTATTAAGGATAGAAATATTATATTTGATGACAGTTTAAAGACAAAAAAAAATATAAAAACCGACAAAGGATATAAAACTTGTGGATTTTCGATCAACTATAGAATCAAAAGATTAAATATTCAAATAGAAAAAAAAATAAAATGAAAATGAAATAAGAAATGGTAATTATACGGATGAATATATAATGAGATAATGAAGTATACATGGAATATGATAATGAAAACTTATAGCAACTAAGAGATACATATAAAAATTAAAATGAAATTTAGCGATTAATTAAGTGAATTAACTAATATAGCAAACAGAATTGATATACACAAGATAATTAAATGTTTATAAGTGAATCCATTGATAAAATACCGAAGAAAAGTTAATAGAATATCCAATGGTAGTGAATTTGGATAAAACAAAATGAATATCTCTCTCTCTATACATAAAATAGTAATCGAAATCAATCCATAAGTGAAACAACTAAGTCATATTTGTATATTATAAATGAGATATAATTTAAAACAAAACAAAAAAACAAAATTATTTAGAATATAATGAACCTAATACTTATGTGTATGGATTTTGAAATAATGTAACTGAGAAATTCATTTAAAACAAAAAAAAAAAACTTTAGAAATTTAAAGAAAACATAATGCACAATTAAGTAATTTGAAACACTGTGGAACAGTTGAATCAGATATTCAAAGTGAATATGGATAACTAATTTGTTTTTTTTCGGGGTTATTTGGATAAATGCACACATTTTGATTTGGTTTTTCATTTTAAGTAATTCACTATAATGTAGAACATTATAATGATTATGATAGCACATCTATTGTCTTATCACACTATCAAATCTCTTTGCGCTCTGATTCAATTGCATACCAAATATTATACTTTCACCTACACTTTGGATTAAAATTTTTAAAATTGTGAATAATTGCAAACAGATGAAAAACTATTGAATTTCGTTTTATTGTGATTATGCCCAATAATTTTATTAATACGCGCAAGTTAAGTGCATTTGTTTTAAAACAAAAAAAACAGAATATTGTAGATGTGTTTATGATTGTTAACTATATTCGTTTTAATTTTAGTTTTATGGTTTTTATTTTGGATACAATTAGTTAACTGTTTTATAACAAATGATTATAAGACAGTTGAATTAGAATTATTTCTTGTTTTTTTGTGTAATAATTAACTACAAACTATTTATGTGTAATTAAACGTTATGTTTTACGTTTGATTATTTTAATTATTATAAAATGATTATTATGTTAACAATGAAACAAAGTGAACTCATAATTTGTAAATAATTGCTATAAATTCATTAAACGACTGTTAATGTTGAATAAATTAATTATATTTCATCATAATCTTTATTCATTTGTGTTTTATTTATTCTGTTGGAATTTTCAGATTGTGGTAACTACTTTTCAAAATTTATCATTTTCCGATTTTCAGGAATCAAATTTTTTTCCACGTGGAAATTTTACCAGGAGGATATTTACCTCCTGTTAGTATGGTCGCCTGTTCCAATTTCCCCGATTCGGTTGAAATTTACTTAGAAAACCAGAAATTTTGAATTTTTCAACCCAAATTCTACCAGGCGACCATAAAAGTAGCAAGTCATTTTTTTTCAAAAATGACCGGGTAAATTTTTCTCGTGAATTTCAAAATTGAATTGAAATTTTTCAAACCGAAAAAATTCACCTGCTTCTTTTATGGTCGCCTGTTCCAAATTTTCCGATTTCAGTGCAATTTTCTTAGAAAACCAGAAATTTTAAATTTTTTTACCCAAATTCTACCAGGCGACCATAAAAGTAGCATGTAAATTTTTCAAAAAGGAGCAGGCAAATTTTCCCTTTGAATTCCCAATTTCAATTGAAAATATTTCAGTCGAAAATTTTGCAGATCATAGAGAAGAAGGAAATTTTAAATTATTCCTAAAAAGTGAATTTTGGCACCTGTGAAATTAAAGAGACTGACTTTTGCACTTGAATTACATAGTTTTTATTAATCCAATCATAATGTTAATGTATGTACTAATTTAACAATACAACAAATACATAAAAATCATTAATTACTTATATTAAAATTTCATTGATATTTAATTATGCAATTATGAGTCGATAAATGTACTTAATTAAAAAAGTTATTAGTATTCATGGCAGTAGCAGATGACAATGATAATTTAACTTTGAATTATTTGTTGGTGTAATCGATACTTGATGCATCATAGTTTAATGATGGTGAATATCTCATTTATTTACATCGGAGGTCATCAACTGTTGAATTCGAGCATCAATGAGAACAGTTACAGATACGCTGGAGGTCCTTGTATTAGCTGAAATGTTATACACCCAATTTCATTTAAAGCTCCTTGAACTATCACCGATTTCCTCAATTGGTACTCCTGCTGATGATGAATTTCCTGATTGATTGATACTCTTCTTGTTCAATAGGCGCCACCTGCCAATAGGTTCTGGAATTATCTTCCGACGAGTATAAAAATCTACTGACTAAAGTACCATCTCTCGTCAACTGTTTAAAATATTCGCTTGGCGGTAATGACAAGACATTTGTAGTGTTTGAATCCATTGGTAACCAAAGAGATGAATCGAATGTTGGACCACTTTTCATATGAAGAGAAAAGTTGATGATGATGAATCCATTGGCAGTCCATATCTCCATCATTCTCCTTTATTAAGTCACCTACCTTTCTCTGAGTTGACTCCTACCCCCATTCAACAGCCTATAAAGAGATCGCACATTAATAAAAACGATTAATAAGATTTAAAAATGGTAATTAATTTCCCAAACACAAAAACAGAACATTTAAAAATCACGAATCACTTAAAATTCGTCCAACGACATTCAATCCATTTGAAATTTCCGCTCTTCCTCCACATTCAAACAAGAATCGAGAAAACGGT
Source organism: Coboldia fuscipes (assembly GCA_001014335.1). Taxonomy (NCBI): domain Eukaryota; kingdom Metazoa; phylum Arthropoda; class Insecta; order Diptera; family Scatopsidae; genus Coboldia; species Coboldia fuscipes. The sequence continues at coordinate 202,751 of JXOR01000412.1, forward strand.
GAACATAATTTCACGTTCAAATAAAATACACAAGAAATCATAAGTTCTGATCCCAAGTAATATCAACTAAAAGAGGTTAAAAAGAATTTCACCAATTTTACATTTCAAGATTTATGCAAATTTAATGAAACATACACCGCGAAGAATATAAATTAGAAGCGATGGGTACAATATAAACCATTTTGCCTTAAGAAATGCGAACCTACAAAAAAAAAAAGAAAAGAAAATTGTGTGTGTATACATGCAAGCAAACTGACTGCACCATTTCGCGAAGCATTCAAAAGTATTCCGGTAGTTGAATCAAAGAAGAATCTATTATGAAATTTTTTTTTCTCCTACAGGATGCTAGCCAAAGCAATAAATTCAAAAAGTCTCATGAGATAGAACCAAAAATGAACATTGAAAGTGATAGAACAGTGAAACTGATTTTGAATATCTTCTTTTCATTCTAAGGATAAAGGCACATTCTGACCGAATTTTCCCATTTGTTTTCTTCTTCATTTCTCATAAAAGGAAAAATTGAATATTGTAATATATGAATCGTACGTCCAAAACCAAAAGAATTCTTCAAGTTTTCCACTTTCTTATGTTTTTCTAGAAAAAATTTCCCATCTCTTTATAATATTATTGTCATAAAGACAAACCGTAGAAAAACGAAATAGAAAATTATTATGAAACCAATTCGCCTTTTATTTAATTCTGGTCGCTTCCTATTACATCACTTTCATATTTATTTACGAGTAAAAAAAAAAAGAAAGGAATTTACATTTTCACTTTATTGTGTGTGGCACCGATATAGAGTTAATTTAAGGTGATTTTGCCCCAACAAAAGAACAATTGAAATTCTATAATCGAAATGATCTATGACTCCACCCCAATGCTGTACAGGAAAACGTGACATTATAATTTCTTCTATTCAATTCAATATTATGGTAATAATCTTCTTCCACTTTATTATTTAATAATGATACCATCTTCAGTTAAGTTATTGTCAAATATCTTGTTCATTTAAAAGATTTCCCTTTCCTTTAATTCCGTATCGTCAACAGGAAAATAAAAAGATTTCGTTTTTATTATTCTCAATTGTAACAATCACTTGCTTATAGTACCCACTTCTATTTAAATCAAAATCGAGTCAAAGTTAAATGGACATAAAGTGTAGTTTGATGAAACGTTACATTTTGATGATAGTCAATTCATATGATTCAGTACCATTGGGAATCACTCTGATATATGGATTCAATCAAAATAACTTGTTTATTTATTATTGTGAAAGTTAAGAATTTGATGCACTTTTATATCCATCTAGCTTGAAATTGTTTAATATTTTTCCATTTTAGATGACGACCATACAGAGATTTATTCAAGTTTCCAACGGTCCCATTTTCCCAAGATGATTTATGAAATGATACTCTCACTCACTTCAACCCAAAATGGATAATATCAACATTGCACTTTTCTATGCAACATTTCGATTTCAAATAGTCAATTTCAATATCAATTGAGTGGATGCTTCATATTATTTACTGTTCTTTTTTTTTCTGTATTGATAGTCTCGAGCGAATTCATACAAAAATATGTAATGGCAATTTAGAAAATTACTTCATATTTTTCATATCAGATAAATAAAAAAGTAGGAAATCAAATGAAGAAAATCCGGTATACATCATTATATCAGAAAGACTATAAACATTCATTCAAAAACTACCAATGGATTTTGTTCAATTTATTGATACACATTTGTATTATTGGAAACAAAAAAAAAACACAGAGCAAAACAGATATTTTATGGAAAATATAAAAGCAAAACGAAAAACAAAAATTAGAAAATGAATACAAGTCCACTATTACAGTAATGAAAAACGAGAAATAGAGAATCACTGAATGAAATTGCATCCAGATGGATTTTATGTTAGCAGTGGAACGAATTAAATTGCAGATAATGTGAATGGTAACATACAGGACTAATTATGGTTACCAACTCCATTATTGTAGTCGACTAGTAATTGACTGTCTTGAATTGCTATTTACTCACGGTGATGTACACTACAAACAATTCAAAATTTGTTATGTTCAGTGGCAAAAGAATTCCATTTGCTATTTTAATAACAGAACTAAATCTAAATCCAAAGTAATTTAATTATAGTAAATTGAAAGAAAAGAAAGAATCAAAGAATTTCAGTTATGTTGAATTAAATAAAGTTTAACGGTTCTGTACAGTTGGATCCCATTTAATGTAAGCTTACGTTAAACAGTTTTCTTAATCTCGACACAGAGGTCAATTGCATTAAATTCTGTAAATCGTTTCTGACGTGTTTTCTTCAATTTTATTTGTATTATATGAACTTTACATACGCAAAACGTCCATAGAGTTATTGAAACTATTTAATTCTCATATGAAATCAGCCGTCAATGAAAATTTTAAGGAAAATACTTAAACCAAAGGACACCATCACATTGAGGTTATTAGAACACTAAAGAATTTTACTCAAATTTATTTGCAATCGTTCTCATTTCTACTGCTGGTAATTTACAAGAGAAAAATAAACAAAATGCAATATTTCAATGATTTAATACAGAATACGTTGAAAGGATTGGTAGTCAATCAAATACTAAGATTAAACAACTTTGGTTTAAAATCCTTCATCAATATACATTCCCACATAATCCATTACATAAACTGGATAATCATTTTACATTTAATAAATCCATAACTTTTCTAAATTCAATCATTGGATTTTCTATTCCTTTATGCGAATTCTACTCATTTACTTTGTTGCATTTATACCGAAAGTGATCGAAATAAATCAATGAAATTCTTAAGAAAATATTATTACTTTATATAAATCTTCAAATAAACTAAATTTAATCCAAACATGTGAACATTTATCAAAGCAAATTTCAAACGATGACTCATTTTACGGTACAAGTTTTTACTAAGAAATCCATGTTGTTTGTGAATGCCAGTTCAATAACCTGTTTATCACTTTGGTGCATTGAAATAGTTTTCCAAATAACACACATAGAAGATTGAAGCCAAGTGATCTCTCTCACTCTCCCCTATTCATCTCCGAAACTCATAAATAAGATAATCAATCGAATATCGCTCCGTCCCATAACTAATTTATCTTCATTTTTGTTCCCTTAATTTTTAGGCAATCTATTTCCTTAAAAAAAAAAAAGAAATCTTGTACTCAATGTTGATTACCATTGAATAGCAGAACTAATGATATTCGAATGGATTACATTATTTGAATTGCATTCAAATTAGATTTCATAAAAGGCGAGTCACTTAAGTACATTTTCATTTCTTCATTTTTCTATTATTTTCGATTGAAAACATCTTCAAACGAAAAATTCAAATTCAATGGAGTACACAAAAAGAAATGAAGTTTTCCGTTTTTCCCATTGGCGAATGTTCAGTTATCAAAGTGAATCGAGGCAAAAATATGAATGAATTGCAATTCAACTCCAAGACTTTTGTGAAAAATCAATTGAAAATAAAATAGGAAATTCGTTGATGTTCATTTATGTTTACAACCATAAACAATAAGGGTGAGATCTTTAACGTGCTGTGCCGTTATTCACATCAAGCCAAACGAGATGGAGGAAGAGGCCATAACTGAATTGATTAAAACCAATGAACCACAAAGAAAGTTAAAAACCAAAGGGTCTGTCATCGATACCCCTAAATATGATTCGATTAATTCCTAAAGTGTTTTAACGCACAGCATCAATAAATTTTATGTGAATGTTTCATCAACTATCCTTTAATGTAATCGGTGTAACATTCCAATGGTTTCCCATACCAAATTCAGACTCTCTCTCTCTCTCCACTCAATCCAACATGTACTCACTTAATGTCCCGTTCAAAATGTGATTACATGAATTCATACACGAAATAAAATAAAAAAATAAAATTGTTAAACATAAATGGATTTTTATTCAACAAGGCGACAGTACTAATCCATTGCTATAATTTTAGTTTAAACGAATAAACTCTCGTTTTATTTTCTGTTAACTCATATTTTAACGAAACATAAAAAAAAAACGAGAAAACGACAACTAAAAAACTGTATCGTTTCATTGAAAAACTGTTAAGTGATAGTGAAAATGTTACTAACTGATTACAAGGAAAATTTCGTTGTACAGTGAATTACATTAAACATAATCGACAGAAGTAGTATTTTTTCACTGCATTCATATTTAACATTACTGAATATGAATTTTTATGTTACAAATGGATAAATATGAAAGAGGAAGCATTGAATTACTATCACTTTGGAACCGATTTAGTTTTAAGCAATAAATTTTAAGAAGAAAAACGAAAATGTTTTAAAATCACTTTTCTGCATTATTACATTTACGAAACGATTTAATGGTGCAGACAATCTTGGTGTCTATCCTTTATGCATCAATTTCTCAACGAATAAGAAATAAAAACACAAAACACTTTGAGACTCCAAATGGATGTCTACGAAGAATTTATTTAACTAATTTCGGTGCGAGAAAGTTGCAATTTTACGAAAATTTACAGGTGAAACTTAAAGAAATACACATCGAAGTATTTTGAAATTTTCCTTTAACCACAACATTTGATTATATTCAGAGAGTTTTCTTACGAATTTTCAATTTTTTGTTACTTTAGTTATAGACATTTTAAATCCATTAAGGGATAAACATTTATTTCAATATAACCAAGGCAAATGATTATAAAATGATTTACTTCAACTGTTGTAATAAATATGTGCGAAACATTTAAATTCCATGATCATAAATGTATGGAATGTTACATTTTATGAAATATTTCAAAATGTTGAATGTTTTCAAACTTCAAGCATAAAAAAAAAACACAAGAATTTATGTGTTTTTACTTCTCGTTTGGTAAAAAAGAAAATAAGAAATTTGTGAATGGTACACCAACACATTTAAAGACAGTCAAGGAAAACCCTAAAAACCCTTCGGTCGTGAACTTCTAGGGGCAAAAATACAAAAAACAAAAAAAAAAACATTTCAAGAAAATGAGAGTAGACCAAAGTCATTGGAGCTCAGTGAACTAAGAAAATGTAGGAAATTTAGTTTAAAATTATTCGTCCTCGCTCTAACAATAGAATGATATCCAAAGAAAAAAAGAAAAGGATTTTCTTTTATTTCGAAATATAACCCTTCGCATGATTCATTTTCTTACTACAAAAGTCCATAAATTTATCTTATTTCTTATTACCATTTTTAAAAATAAAAGAAACATTCAAATCCTACACAGAAAACATGGATTATGCACTCTTACGTGTCTTATTCCATATCATAATTTTTCCTCCGTTATCATTCAGTTGATGATTTCTCATACCGTTAAATTTATTTAAATCCGTCATATCTATTATCTATAACAGTTTTGTTCTACGCCGTGAATTGAAAATATGAGACGAATCCATTTAACTTTCTATGAAGAACAAAACTTTCTTACTTTTTTCAACATATTCTATGGCTGATTCAGTTGCTGCAGTCATTTATGGAAACACATCAATGAAGTTATGACTCAACATAAAATTCATTGAAAATAGATTATGTTATTTTTCAGTTTATCTTATTTTTTAACCGATGTTATTATGGATAAAAAGTTATTGAATCCGTTAAGTCGTTTATACGTATTCTGTGAAGTCCATGCAGTTCATTTCCCCAATATACCAACATATTATTATATTAAACATGATTGCAAACAAATAAAGCAATTCTCATACAATTTTTCTTTTCTTTTCTTTTCTTGAAAGTCATATTACATTTTGGCTAAAGAAGAACAATTCATAATGTATCCGTCTTAAAGGATTTTCTCTTGTGATGGTAAATTAAAGATATCAATTTTATGAAAACTGACAGTTTAAATATTGGTTATGTTATAATAAATAAATAATTCATGCATAACAAAATTATGATCTCGCGAAATGAAAATCTTCATACTCATGATTCGTTAACGATTTAGAATGATATAACAAAAATTAGAATTTACATGAAAGGGTTCCTGGGTGTTACAGCACATCATTTTGTTCAGCAAATCCGTTTACAATTGCATTCATTTTTAAACGATTTTTCTCAATTGAAATCCAACAAGATCTCTTGATGGTACAAACAATGCAAAAAAAAAAAAAACAAGAACTGAGTAAAATCGTTTGTCATCTTGTAAACAAAAACCGATAAATGTTCATTTTCCTCTTACCAAAGCTCTGTCTCAAGGATAATTCATTTCAATTCTTAAAAAAACAACAACATACCAAGTATAAAAAAAAAGAAAGAAAAAACAATGAAATCAGACAGACGATAATAATAAAAAAGAAACAGAATCATTTAAACGAATCATAAATACATTAGAAATGATAAATTTGAAATTCAAAACGATAATATTCAAAATAATATTATTCTTCATAACTTCTTAGCTTATAATTTCTTTTAACTGTTTATTTGCTAACTCGATTTTATCATAGCAAAGACAATCATAAAAAAAAAAGAAAATATTTTCTTTCAAGACCAATAAAATCATTGGTAACAAAAGAAAAACCAGACTGATTTATAAAAGTTTAACAACTTTGGTTTCCATATTTTTTCTTTGATTTAAATGGAAAAAATTGCAACATATTGTTTTATGGTTTCACAAAACACTGAATAACTACAACCAAAAACCATTGCAAATATTTTATTTGTAAACATTTAGAAACGATTCACTTCTTAACCGAATTTCTTCCCAGTGTTCTTCAGTTTGTTATCATGATACAATGTAAAATCTTTAAGAAATTTAAAATATTCATTCTTAGAACTTTAAATGGGTCGATTAATAATTAATAGAATTACTCTAACAAGACACTCACACAACAAAAAGAAAGTAAATTTTAAAATACGAAAGGGTCTGATACTCTCCTAAAACATAATTATTATCGAATCCACTTTAAACGATTAACATTTACCGTATCATTTTCCATTTAAGACTCCAGGTGTCAAGTTTAAGTGAAAAAAATTCTATTTACAACACAATACACAAATTTTTTTATGGCACTTGATTCCATATGCATTTAATTACTTTAGTCAAGAGTTTTCTTTTAGTAATTTCGGCTAACCCAAATACCACCAACCAGCCCCCAAGAGAGTAACAACAAACAATTTACGAATACTGTCGCCTGGTCTAAATCGGTTTATGGTCGCTGGTTGGAACGTTTACGTTAACATCAAATCAGTTAATATTTAGTGTGACAGTGGTGGAATTATTTTAGGGGTAGAAACACGTATAAGAATTAAATTAATGGTCCACGGTCATTTTGTTGATTTATAATACTCGACCGCATTTCTAACGATATTTAGACGAAAGGTCACCACCTGGTTTCACTTTGTTACAAATAAAGAGTACATTAAATAACGGCTGCTTACCTTTCTGTACTGTTCTATATTCGATAAAACTTTCTGACACACTTGGAATAATATTTACGCACAAAAAAAAAAACTCAATCATAAGACCCACAAACAATCACTGTTAGATGATAGAGACCTTATCATTATCAACATTTATGATATTTTCACTTCCCAAATTCAAGGGGAGATATTCAATGAAATCCTTTAAGTTAAACCATAAAAAGCATAACAAAGACATGAAAATATTTACTTCCTCATTTTGTTATCCTCTCCCCCATCGAAAAGGTAAAGCCAACATTCTATTTCTTGTGTGTACCATCCCTTAGCGTTTTTCATTTTATTCAAATCTCATTTTCTTTTATTTTTATCTTTTTTCTTATTTAGCCATGAAATTTGTGAGGCCACATGAAACAAACATTCAGATCAAAAACACTGGCATTGAAAATGGAAATCAAGTGAATTACACCATTATGTTTCATACGCAATATTGTTCAATGTGGATTTCAATAAACTGCCAATATAAATTTAACGAACAGAAAAGCTACTCAATACACACACGTTTAGTTAATGCACTCAACAGTGGGGAAACACATTCAGGTGTAATGTAAAACCATTCGAAAGAAAAAATGATATGATGATTTTATTCCCAATCATATTCATCTTGACATCGTATGCTTATAACTAATACAGTGAATGGTTCGTGATTATTTCAACACGATGATTTCGGTTAAATCTTACACCACATTTTCATTTTATCACGGTAAAAGAAAGAAAGAAAGAAAGAAACCGCATATGCGAAAACATATATACATTTTATAAAGAGACATAAATAACCAAGACGATGAGTAGCATGGGATGTGACCTTATTATTCTTTTCTTTTTTTATTTCTCGTGTACATTTTCACACTTGCCAGCCTCTCACGTTTTTCCAACACTCCAGAAATAAAGCCGTTATTTACGTTTTCCTTGCGTACTGAGAATGTAAAAGACATAGGAAATGTCTTTTGACTAAATGGAAATCATTCTTCACTTAGTGAATTCATTTTTTTCTTTTTTTGGCAAAGGTGATATGTAATAAACTTAATAAAAACAATGACATTGAGGATATTAAAGTACATCATCACATCATAATATGGATTTTATTTACACATTTTAGTGTCATTGTTTTCAGTTTTTGTTACCAATACAATGGTTAATGCATTGACAATGCGTTAGTGATCATTATGGTATAGTAAAATATCCATCTTACCATTCAGATTATCTATTTAATGGACATAAAGTCAATGGATAAAGACATAAATACAAATGGAAATTGAATTGATTATCGGTAACCAGCATCTTCATTTATCAAATAGTCAATGTATATATTTTCTATTTTACTTTGTTTTAATATCATCAAAGGTGATAATATCATTTAGGTTAGTTCCATTGTAAGAACATTTACTTTGAATTATTTAAAAGACGATGTTCTCTATCACACCATAGCAAGGCCACTCCGTTTACCACCCCCATGGACATGTTATGCTGGTAGAAAATAAGAATCGTGAAAAATTGTGGTTTTCCTTACTTCAGATTACACTAAATTAGATGAGTATTGATAGAAATAATTTTCTATTATCAATTTAGAATTCATTCGATTCAATATACACGAATGAAAAGAAAAATTGTTTCACTATAGAAAATAAAGTTTTTTTTCGCGCGTAAATTACTTTGGTACTTATGTGTGACCATCAAAAACTGGGTCCAATCGATCGTCTTAATGTCATGAAGTGGTCAATAAATCTCCTTTATTAGCTTTATCAGCAGAATATCAGCACTTCTCATGACAAATTAATTGAACTAAATTGAATTTTTCCATCTCATCCATACAAGAAATTTGAAAAAAAGAAACGAATAAAAACCCAAAACACAACCAGATAATTGATTACGTAGTTGAATGAGCACATCAATATTAGAATGTAAAATTCATAAACAAAGGATAGTACAATAAGAATTATTAACAAACTTGATTTGTTAATGGGCCAGAAAATTACAACATTTCCTATTCAATATTTTATGAACAATTTTCTGTCAGGAAGTTCAGGCTTTGCTGGCACCGTACTGTGCCTTACGATACATTGAAACATTAACTTAATCTTCTTTTCGTAACAGCCACCAACGAATTACAGTAAGTGTTAACATTGTCTCGTACGGAAAAAAAAGAAGAAATTGTTGGTAATTCACATTATTTTCGGTTCTTTTTTATTCATTTTTTTAACGTCTACCGTTGAATTTATTATAATATATTTGCATATTATATGAACAACCACTTCATAAGTTTACTTTTAGTAAGCCCACAAAAACATATACACACACACACACACAAAGTATCTTTCAACGTTATTATACAATAATAATAAATGAAATATTCACCTGAATATGCTTGTACTTAAGCAATCATCTTAAAGATATTGTGCTTCCACCATATTAAAGCTTTTCATTGAAATATTTTTTGCATGTAAAGCCTAATTGTAATAGACTTAAAAATGTTCATTTTTTCTCTCTTTCAATTCCTACTTATAAACGTAATTTTTTTTTGTGGGTAATTTGGATTTTATTTTATAGAATTTTGCATTTGTTAATAGGCGACTACCTGGCCTAGTACAGTTGTAATCAAAGACCCAGGTAAATCTATATTATTTGGTTTTCCTATGAACGAGAAAGTTATAATGGTGTTTTCTCACATTGAAGCTTTTGGTTATTAATCTTTAAACAACCATTTATTTGAAGTGTTATAATGCACATTACACTTAGTCCTTTATGCCATAATAATTCATATTGTTATACCCCCAAAAAAATGAATGAAATAACATTGTTTTAAAATGAATTTTATATGAAGAATTCAAAAGTACCTTTTTGACGTTACGTTTATTTTCGGTTAGTAAATGAAAGAAAAACGATAAGTTTCAACATCATAAAATGCAAAAAAAAAAAAAAACAACAGGAAGAGTATAACCAAGTGATCAACTGTATGCGTAAGAAGTTGAATAATTTTTAAGTGTTTTATTGGCTGGAAAAATTGAAGTCGAGGTGCTAAACCAACGAAGTATTAAAACATTACAATGTGCTTTTTTCCATTTTAACGGTTCTTTTCAGATTATAAATTACTTGAAACGAGCCGTAAATTGAGTGAAACGGGCGGAGACGACTTAGTGGACCATTAACAAGACGACATCGTGAAGACATCTTTATGGAGACACAAAAAAACAGAAAAAGAAAATAACTCAATGAAAAATAAAAGTAACAATTTTATTCAATGAACAGAGTAAAACTAAGACAAAATAACCTCTTGGATATTCCTGACTACTTCAGACATTTCTTCCCTTTTTCTGTGCTTTAAACAATTCACTTGGGGTGACTGGAACAAAAACGTACGACAAGAAATAGAAGAATATAAAAAAAAAAAAAGAAGAGCAACAAACAGAATGAAAACTATTTAACAACCAGGAAATAGAGAAACTTTTTCCAGTTTTTCAAAAAGAATATATTGAAATAGTTCAGTCTTATGCGACTGTCCTCTACCAACTTTGTGTGAGTACCAAAAAAAAAAAACAATAGAGTCCAGAGTTAAAAGAAAATACAAGAAAATTGAATAAAAACAATGGGTGAAAATTATTTTAATCCAATGCATTTGGAATAAAGTATAAAACACCGAACAAGAATATAAAACATAACTAATATTGCAGTTTTTTAATGTTACTGCAGTGCAACATAATCCCAATTATTAAAGCTTTCTCCACCGTGACGATATAATTCAGTTTAAAATAAAAAACACATAAAACGACTCTAAAGTCATCACTGAATGAATTTCCTTTACATTTGCCAAACGCAATTGAGTAGCTATATGGCTACATTCGAGACCCTTTAAAAAAAAAATCATTCGTTTTCCTCCTTAATTTTTTATTGGTGAAAAATGAAAAATTTCCATTTCATTTCAATCAGTTGAATGAGAAATCATGTTTTCTTCAATTCCATGAATTAATCTTTTACGTGTCTTGATTGTCTCAGTGTGATGATCAACAGACAAAGAAGCCTAAGAACATAAAGCTTTGGTATCATTTAATGTTTTCTCTTGTTAAAGAAAATGTTTACCTGAAGATGAACATATACAAAACCGGTGGCTTATTATTTTAACGCAATGATTATAACGTGTTAAAGCCACATTGAAATGATAACATTAAAACCACCACAATGCAATCTGTGGTATTATAACCATACGGTAAGTATTAATATTCCACCCCCTTTAAATACCAAAATACATTCAGAGCGTGGGTGACAAAAAATTATTAAGCTGTTGGCTAATTTTTTTTTTTTTGTGTTTTAGAAATTATTATTATGAAACACAAACAAAAAAAGTATTATGGCTACTAATGGATAACACTCTTTAACGGTAAACGATACAAAACCAAAAAGTACAACAAGAACATTGAGGCGTTGACTGGATATTAATTAAACTTCACTGAGGGCAATGGTTTTGTGTTATGTCTCTTTAACATTACTTTTTTGTGTTATTGGTAACACACACACACAACAAATCCTCCCAGTTTTTGTTCTCAATTTATGTTTAAATAATTGTACATATCCGTTTTGGTTACAATTGCACTAAAAAATGCCGGTATTTTCATACAAACACGAAAACCAATTGAATATGTGGGAATACACATTCGGGCCAAATTATATGAATTTTCAATGGTTTTTCATCTGATTTTCAGTTAATTCCAAAATTATTGTTTTAAGTATTTTTGCCAAAACCAGAGATTTTTGTTTCTCACATTTTTTTATTTTTGCATAGAAGTTGAAAATTAGTGAATATTGCATAGTTGAAAACAACAAAGTAGTTAGTATAATCGCATTGCATAAATTATATGTCCCCTTCCACCAAGAAAAATGAGCAAAATCCATAATAATGCAGTATACAATAGAACCAGAGGATGAAGTGCAATGATTTAAATGGCCTTAGGATAACAATTTTATATGTTTTATACACAAAAAACATAGCATCGTTATGTTGAATGAGTTTTTGTTTCTGTTTTATTAACGAAAAATTTCAAATGAAAATCTCTTTCGGTATAAACGGCAAGCAGATTGTAACTTTCTTTTTTTTTTTGTGTATTGCAGCCAATAAACATCTAATATGTACTAATTATACAATAACTGTAATTAATTGCGTCCCAAAATTGGAAACAAAAAACGATAAACATTACACAAAACGAGAGTGTTTAACATATCAAAGTCTACCGTTAAAATTCGTACATTATTGAATGATATTTGACTAGTACACTGTTACTGTGTATATGATTATGAATGTTGAAAATTATGAATCCAATTAAATTCATATTTTCAATTGGATTTAACGCAAGTTGGATGACAAACACACAACAGCACCCACCCACCCAAAATACTTTGCAACGATTAAATGTGAATTTAAATTATTTAGTGAAATAAAAAAACGCCACAGTTACAAACAATTTAATAACTAGAGAATTGATTAGTTTTATGATAATTGAGTTTTTCTATGCTGCCATTATTGTTATTCTAAATCATCAGATTGGAATCAGAAACATTCAATTAATAATCATAATTAGTTTTGTTCAGCGGGTTTAAAATTTCCAGTAATAACAATAGTTTCAATAGTCTCATGGTTTTTCTCTTATTTTTTTTTTTTTAAAACATTGTGGTACGTATGTTTTTGTGGATAGAAGCCACTGATATATTACGAATTAACGATATTTACATACCGTGGGAATTTAAACAAACGTAAAAGTTCAAATTTATATAAATACACAATTAATTAACATAAAGATACAAATAATGCCAAAAAACAATATGAAATACTTAACTATGCTAAAAAGAGAGAGAAATTCGACACAGTCAATTGAACAATTGCATGAAATTTTAACTCTGTTATTCAGAATTATTAATGTCATTCTCTCTGGCACACCAAATAACTTTAACTTTATACAATTTTTATTTCATTTACATAATATTTAAAACCATAAATTTTTGGTTGCAATTAAAATCCCGTAAATTTACATAAAATCAGTGATAATAATACAGTGGAAAAAAAAATGTTCATAATTATTATGTTTTTAATTGTCATTTGGCGGATTATCGCACCCATTTTTAACGGTTTATACAGATTCCTTTTTTTTTCTCATTTGGTAAATAATAAAATAAAATTTATACACACCACCCGATTGGAAGATATTATCATAGTGACATACTTCCTGATTACAGTTAATTGGATTTACAAATTAAGTGACAGCATCTGATTATCTATTTTTATGTAACCAGAATTAAAAAAACACACAAAATCTGTATCATGTAATATGTGTCATTGGATGCTAAATGGAGAATTTATGTTTATGGTGAATATACCACCCATCATTGATGTGTTCCAATTTCATTTTTATCTCAATCTCAATGATACGATGAAAAGAATAACATTTAACTTTCATCAAATGAACCGGAATTTATCCGGATTTAAGACGAAATCCCTTACACGTTAATAAAAATTTAGAGGATTTTTAAAATCCTGTTCTTTTTCGTTCACGCAAATCCTTCAATTGAATACGTTGGATTAAATGGTACATCATTGGCACCATTACCAGATAAAATTAAAGTTAAAATTAACGGGATTTCTCATGTACATTTATGAATCTTATCCAAATGGATTATGTAACGCAAAAGTCCACTATTGTCGTTTTTAAATAACAGGATGGACTGAATCGTTAACGACAAATGAAAAATTATTTACCCCAAGTGAAGAAGACCTCACACAATATCCTTTTTGGTTATAATAAAAAAAAGAGGTTAAGCTATTATCATTTAATTAAAAAACTAAGTAATACAATAGAGAGATTCTTATTTCTTTTCTATTGCCATCATGAGTTTTCCTCATCTTATTTTTCTTTCAATAACATTCATTTGCCGTCATTGAATATCTGGCACATTAAAAAAAAATGTTTAAAGAAAAACCATCCCCTATAGTTTTGTTACGATTCTTAAGTCATTCTTTTTACTCTTGTATTTTTTTAAGTATCCAGAATACAAAAATATACGTATACATAATATAAAACGAGGAGAGTCACTAACAAAAGAATTAATATCAAATAACGAAAACCATCCACTATACAAACAGAATGAAGAAAATGATAACAGTTAAAAAAATCAAGATGTGAAATTCTTTTTTTGGAACAATGTGATATAAAACCGTTACTTGTGAGAGACACCAAACAGATGAAGAACAACAAAACTAACTCACCCAAATGGAAGGAAATCATTGATCAAATGACATAAATGAAAAGAAAATTTTCTCCAGATGTAATTAGAAATGAAAAAAGAAATAACGTTGAAAATAAAGTCATATCGTTTTTCTGGTTCTGACTCAATGAGATGCTTCATTACATAATGATTCAAATATTTTTGTTGCAATTTTTATCAGCGAATCAGAAACATCAAAGATTCATCTCAAGGCGATTCAGTAAAGTTCATTATTCGACCTCAAAAACAATAATTAAACTATTGCGATAATTTCCACCTTCATAAAAAGATAAGACTAGAATATCCCGCAGGTGTTATTCAAAGAGAACACAACCCGTTAGATAATTTAATTTCGAAAAACTTATGAAAATCAAAATGCTGAATCTATGATTGCACTTGAATGAAATCATTACTGTGTAGATGAAATACATTTTTTATATTTCTCCCTTTAATAAATTTTTTTTACTTGTTCCCTAACCAACACTGATTCACACTAAAATGTGGTTACTACTTCATGGCTTTTATTTTTCCAACTATTCAAATGTTGAATCATCAGAATTATACAGATCAACATGAACATACAACGTACCATGTTATCCCGCGTCCAATTGCAAATCAAAAAAAAAAGGTATCTCATCTATTGATTTTTGCTATTTCAAAATTTTAATACTCATTTAATGATGTTCCCTGTATCATAATTCACCCAAAAAACGCACAATTCACCTGTTTTTATTACCATTTTAATAACAACTACCAAAAGGCAACATTAAATAATGTAACTACACCATAGCAACCTGATAGAGATGCATTGTTTCCATTCATCGGATATTATTTAATACAATAGGATTTAATGGTTTCTATTACTAAAAGATGTTCTATACTCAATACTGAACAAAAACTGTTACACAATTAGTAAGTACAGAATATTTATTGATCGATTGGATTGATGATTTCTCGTGTGTTCCAGTCATTTTCTATAGTCCCATCACTTTTATTCATCTGTTTGCTTCCTACTAAACTTTTATTCCTATTCAGTCTAGACTCGTCATGACGACGACAATGACGCTGTCTTGTCTGTGGTATATTTGAAAACTGTTCACCGCACTCCTCTATTAAATACGGTGGCAATGTCTCATTCTACCCTCTATTTGGTCCACACATACATAAACAGCCTCCGAATTATTCAGTTTTCCCATAATATAAATATAGTGAATGGTATGAGATGACACCATCAACTGAGTAATGATACCGATTTGGCGATGTTTGCAAACAGTAAAAAGGAAACTGGCGCCAGAATGTCGACATCGTAAACGAGATATTGTTCACTATTCACTGATTCCATCCCATGTTTTAATATTTTTATTTCCAATCGAACAAAACACAACTACAGCCGAAGATACAGTGACAGTGAATGGAATGCACCAAAAACAATTTTCCATTTCCCAAAGTAGATAGTATTAGTATCTCAAGAGGGTAGGAAAAGGAACAAAATGTATAAAACTTCTCATAGAGTTTGTCATCGTTTCCTGATCAGTTCTGTACTTAAAACCGTTGCGATGGCAAACCAAAGAAAAAAAAAAGAGATAAAGTTCAATGAAATCATAGATTTTATTGTAATTCATATTTTCCCGTTTTCGCAACAGACTCATCATCCAAGGTTTCTTCTGTATATTATTGTGATTTTTATATGCGTAATGTTTGTTATTATACTTCTTCATTTTCTTTTTGAAATAATCATCAATAGCAAAGAGTAAGAACTAAGAATTGAGTAAAAATACAAAAATTGCTGATCATCGATGAAATTATTTCCACAAAACAACTCCCTTTTCTCTGAAAATGTTGGATGAGTATTATCATTGAAGTTATTTTCTTTTTTTTTTTTCATTTGATATACAATTCGTTTACTGTTTTTCCTCATTACCATATGTATTTATTTTGTGTGGAAATCGATTAAGTGGGCCATCATAAATATTTATGAGTACACCACTTTGATACAAAACGAATAAAAAAAAAACACAACTCAAATACACACACACAGTTCTATTTGAATTTTTCCAACCATTCAATTATGGTAAATAAATAGAATACTCAACTTGAATGAATTTAAATAAAATAAAAAAAAAAAAACCATGGAATAAATTCACGTAAAATACAGTTGAAGTGTAATGTGACTCATAATATAAATTGTATTAAATTGAAATAGTTCGAAATTTGGTTGGGAAATTTAACAAAAAAAAATTAAAATATTGACAACGTAACAGTGATATGTGCACAAATAAACATCAGGTTATGATTATGTAAATGAACAAAAAGTGTTTTTTTCACATATAATTATGGAAAAACTGCCTGAAAATCACAGGTACGTTGATAAACTACATTTATTTATTTATGCTCATTTTATTATTTTCATCGCAATCAAAACTAATGAATTATGTATTAAATCATTATGTAAAACAAAAATTCACTTAAAAATGATTTTAATTTCATATATTAACTAGTTTATCATGTACTCTACTACCAACTGTGGCTTTGTAATCACCAACTGGTGAACATAAAAAAAACAAGAGCAAAATACAGACAATACCAACAAGATAGTTAAGAATAAAATAATAACATTATATTTATGATTAATTATGTGGCAATTATTTATTAAAATGATATGAATCAAATCATAATTATATAATATTAAAATCATACCAATTAAAATTTCATTCATTTTATTTCTATGAATTTCAGTCAATAGATATGATTGGAATCTATTCGTTGTTCATATGAAAAATAATTTGAATTTTCCGGTGATAATTTGATGTCATAATATGCCAATTAGTAATATGCTCATGTTAGATGCAAAATACTATTCATATACACTACATATGAGTGCTGATTACTCATCCAGTGACCTAATAGTTTATGTTTTTCAATTGTTTCATTGCAACATGATCTCATTTTCTACTATACCACCATAGCATCATAGCACAGTGCCAAGAGAAATTCAAATGAACAAACAACTGAACAGAACTTGTTAGAGAAATGCAACATCAATTAAGCCACAATGCAATATGCTAGATGTTTGTATTCAAACCTCCCACCCAGAATAACAACGAAATTCAACCAAATTGATTTATCTCAGGCTGAAACAATAAATGACAAACTAGAATTTATAATTCAAGTAATAATAGTTCTTTTTTCTATTGCAATTCATTGCTAAAACCAATGAAAATATTTCCTTTTCATAGAACTGAACATTTTTAAAGAGAAATACATAAATAGTTAGACAGAATGTGGCTCATGAAGTACCGAAAATAAAACAAATACCAACTTATAAAGAGTGTCTCCTTTTCAAAGAAATAATTTATTACGCCAACAAGTGAACAGAAGCCAACAGTGTACACATAAAGTTTCTTACACCCCATAAAATTAATTTAACGGTAACAATACCGTGGTGACGACTTTATTCAAATGCTTATTACTTGTTAAATCATAAAGTAAAAATATATTTCAATGAATGTCATACAACTCAAATAAATTTGCGGTTGTTCCATCTAATTAGGCACAAGAGGTAATTGCTATTTTGTTTCACCTTTAAATTAGTCTCTTGATGGTCAGGTGAAAAGTCAATGTGGGCCTTCGCAGCAAGTCATCGACATACAACAGTATGACTTATAATAAACACACACCATTCACAATTAATGTATGTAATTTATGTTAAAATATAATAATTTTAATGATATGTTTTTCCATTGAATTTTCCTACTTCTCTTGCCCACTCAGTTGAACTAAACAAATACACATTGACGTTAATATCCCACTACTTTCTTTTTTTTTTGTGCTGTTTCAAACCACAAAAGTCGTAAAGTAAGATTTATGTGCGTTCATTTTAATTTTTCACATAGAAAATACATTTTTGATATTTAAAATCAGGTGTAAACTACTAATTATAATCTTTTATGTTAGCACATACGGGAGGGATAACAGTGTAACGATATAGTTAACCACAGTGTGGTAACATTTTAAACAATTTAACACCTCATGGGAATAATATTTGACTATATTAACCACAATAAGCACTTAATTGGTTAAAATTTCTATTCAAATCTATTATGGTTTGAGTGATACTGTGGATTTGTAATGGTTTTATTCACTTCGACGAAATCATAAATGAGAAATACTAAATACGTGATATTGAATTTGAATATCTTCTTAGCAAGTGCGGTCTAATCAAGAATTTCATTGGTATACCAATAACAAACAGTTACGTTGAATTCATCTTAATAATATACGATTTTACATTAAAACAATTAGGCATCTAATCACCACCAATTAAATCAAACACAACGATACAATAAGACAGTAGTAAACAACATAAATTTTCATGTTGTTTGGATGATATGACGTCTAAACAGTTTCATTTAAATTCAAAGTTCTATGACAAACGGAAAAAGGAATGTTGTCTGTCTGGTGAATATTTCCCTTTAGCGATTGTTGACTTATGGGATAAGGACATTTACTGACATTGATGATATCATACCAATGGCAATCATCACTTCAGTGGACGATAAGTATTTAACACATCCATTTACCATTTACCAGTTACCAGTGTTTCATTTAACCAAACAATGAACAATCAAAATGAGACTTGGGGACAAAAAAGCACTGAGCTTTATTGTAATTCATCACCATAGGAAATCGTATCATTTTATTTAACTGTTAAATGGAATTTGTTGACTGTTGAACAGAATACATATCTCACCCCCAAAATAGAAACAACAGAGAAACTGAGTTGTTAGCATAATTAAGTGAATCAAGATGAAAAATTCCACTTCACATATGGAGAGTATTTTTCAGAGAAAATTGTTTTGAATCACGAAATCGTTTTAGTTAATAAACGGAGCATTCAATGTTTGGGAAAATGTTTCTTGTTTTCCATCACCACAAATGAAGAAGAAAAAAAAAAGGAAAAACTGAATCTCATGTTGATATCACGTATCCAATAGTGACAATATTATTCGTATATTTTCATTGTTTTTGGATTGTTGCTTTCGGGGTTTTCAGTCAATCTGTACATTGTGGCCAAATGAAAAACGTGTAAGGCAGTTACAGTATGGTTTTCTTTGGCACGTACTTTCTACCCTTCAATTTTAATTGAAACACACAGAATATATCGACTAGCCAGTTAGATTGACCAAAAGTGTTAAGTGGAGCTAGCAATTCTCATCTTTTTTTTCCGCCTTTTACAGACAATCGGTTTGGTCAGTTATTGTCTCTGCCGTGTCTCCTGTGACACGAATTCCAAACTGTTTTTGACCACAGTTAGATACCAATTCAATATTAGTGATAAAACACCAATTACGTATGTAATACAACACACATAAATTTATTGGTGCACAAAATATTTCAATTATTAAACAGATTGTTTTTATTTCACATGTGTATGGTGGAACAGAAAATGTTTTCCCATACTTATTACATCGTGATCAATAAAAAGAAAATTTATTGGTTCATCGAAAAACCAAAATAATCGAAATTATTGTTGCCATTCTCTATTCATGTTGAGGAATATTACCAATGTAGGTGTATTCAATGTACGGCATATAAATTCATTCGCAATGGGTGATTCTCATTTATGAGTTAGTTGGCATAAAGCATTCAAACGATAAATTTACAAATAACTAAAGTGTCTGAGCACTGAGAGTGTAGTTCCATAGTTTCACATTTCTTTTTTTGGCAAAGCAATGAACCACTGGATCACTCACTCTATTATGGGAACTGCATCTTCAATGCATACACAATTTCCTGAGTATCATCATCATACAGAGATCATCCAGTTGTTAGTGTCCATAATCAAAATATCATCTTATGTGGTTGGTTCATTTTTAGTTTATTTCCTTTGAGAATTTTTCACATCACTGAGTCTGTATAGTCGGCATTTCCATTAAAATATGAAATTTTATTCCCTTTTTTTCCCATGTACTTCTAAACGTTGTAATTCATGAGTTACAAAAAAATATAACCGATAAAAATTTATGACAATTTTTCCTTTAATATTTCTTACATTTCTTTTTTGAGATTCAGTCGAATGGATTTTATAATAACGATAAAGCAAATTGTTGGTTTGAACATCACGAATAAAAAAAAGTAAAAGTTTTTCTTATTGAAGTTTCGATTTATATAAAGGGACTTCTTGTAAGTGACTGGCATAAGGTTAAGTGACGGTGTTTCCGTCGTAATTTATCGGTAGAGTGAAATTGCACCAACCTGGCTGAATCGGTTAAGTGCACAGGCCAATTTATAAAACACTGCCGCCTTAACACATAAGGTGTGAGCGCACACAACTGGGGTGGTCCATAAAGACTGAAATTACGGTCAAAGTAATAAGAATAACTCATATAATGTGGTCCTTAATTCATTCCCTTTGTATTCACGTTCAACTGAGTTGCGAGAAATTTCCCAAATCCCAACAACATTAAGAATTTGTTGCCATTGAAATTACATGAAATTTCTCTTTTCCGTTCACATTCCAATTGTTTACCATTCAATCCAATGGATTTTCCTCTGAAAATGGAAAAACCTTTTCCTTCGGCGTAGTTATTCTCTTACAGTGATTGTTCCATTTGATTGAATTCAACCAGAATAATATCAAGTAATTTCTTAACCAATAAAATATGTATTTTATTCGATTTAGAGTGTTTAGCATAAGACAGTAGAGACTTCGTTGACTTCACACGATGATAAAATCTTGCAAAAGAATCCCTCAATAAATGGTAACCAGATTTTTGGCTGTGATATCAATCGGAACCGGTTAACAATGAACCCACAATTCGATGAACAAAAAAGCAAAAATAAAAGGCAAAATAGAAAATAAATCTGTCAGTAGACTTATTTGCATGTAAATATTTTCCGCATAATTTTCTGTTGTTGATATTCATATATCTGTTGTATGTGCATAAAAGCATGAAATAAAAATAAAAACAGTAAAACAATTTCTATTGTTAACCGAACAGTTTCACTAAAAGAGAATACAACCAGTAGCTGATGCACACTCAATTCCATGGAAGATCTAAACCACACTGTAACAGAGAAGATCAAAATCTTATATCTATTTATGAACAAACGAATAAATATTAGATGGTACACCGTCAACTTGAGTTGAATCAAAATGATAACAACAAAATATCTCTAAGAATATACATATGAATTGAACAAAAACATGAACATAAATATGATAAGAAAATTCTGGGAGTTTGTCATACAAAAAAAAAGACGAAGGAAATCCAATAAACCAACTGAAGGGTGAACCAATAATATCAACTATGAAAAATTATTATTCGACTGGGAATGAGAGACACTAGGAAAAAACCATAATTCGAATGAATAAAACACAAGATTCATGTGACATCACAATATACAAAGTCAATAGTAAGGAAACCACTATAAATAAACGGATTTTCTTTTGCATACAGGAAACGAACAAGAAAAATCAAGAGGAAAAATCATGTCAATATTCAACATCTTTAGATCAAAACGCCTACAATCTATCTATTCCACCATAAAGATAAGAGGTAAAAAAAACATAAGACAAATTCAAATAAAAATCTATGATTTGATTTTTATCGGCGAGACAAAAATTGATGAAATCAATGTAAAATATTAAATAAAAGAAAAGAAAAACGTAATTTATACCAAACGAAAAGAAAAACTGAATACATGGGATTATGAATGTTTGAAAATAATCATATCAATACTTAGATATTTGCTTATAAAATACGTGATTTTATTCATGAACCATCATAATAATCCTTTTGCATATAATTTTTTCTTTCAGTTAATTTTAGATTTAAAGTTTCTGTTAGATTCTATACAACATTAATTCATTTCATATTTTAAGTTCGAAACCCATTTGATACGATTTAGGATTTTTAACAATTATTCCAAACCACACTACACTAACCATCGTCTTTCGTTTAACTTTCACCATCAACTCCAATAGTTTGGCATAGTAAAATCATAATAAATGTGATTTTATATTAAATACTTTATGATGTTGTTTAAGAATATTTATACGATTATTATGAACAACAATCTTTACACTTTATCGATATAATTATGATTTACAGTAATTAATTTATGTAATATAATACAATATTTTTCAACGCGAATAAACCATAAAAGGTATGACTTCAATGTTCATGTAACATATATATTTACATATGATCAATACGAGATTAATTTCACTATACCTCACGGAATACATCTTTTACTTTCACAAAAGATGCAAATGAAGATTCATTAACTTAATGAATTCTCTACTCGCATCATCATTAACATTTACCCCGTTATTAATCCAAGAAAAATTTCGACAAAATATCATAAAATTTTGACGTCTATCATCATCAAATTGATTTCTTACCAAATCATTCAAAAATTTCCTCTAATAATTGCTCTTGTCTGTGATCAACCACAGACAGTATGTAACTTAAACCAAATTGAACATTTCTCATTCAAATAAATTCAATTAATTATAACTGAAATCCTTCATCGAAAAATATCTTTTTTATCTAAAATTACAATTACTTCTCTTCTTTGTAAAATATAATCTAATCAAAAACTTAATCATTAATTTTATGTATTTTTAATTTACATTATCACATGATTAGAATATTATAATGAATATATACGCGAATGTTATAATCGATGATTTACTTCCCCCAATTATAATTCAACACAATTTCGATGATTTCATAATGATTGTGTCAACATAACAACCAAAATTCATCATTAAAATTATGCCATTTCTCTAGAGATATTAATATTTTCCATTAAACTCAATCAATATAATTTTGTATCTAAAACATTTCCAAAATCATTTTAATTCTATATCATTAAATTAAATTACTTGAAAATTAACAATAATTAAATTTCAAATGGTATTTTGTTGTCCGTTGTGTGCCTGCATTCACAATACATATTTCACGATTAAATCTCACCCGATTCAATTTACCAAAGTATTGTTACACTATAACCATTACTCCTTCTATCTCGTCACTCACTTAAACGCTATATAGACTATTTTTGATTAAATTAAACCGCATTTATGACTATCAAATTTAATTATCCAAGTATCCACAACTTCAAAACAATTGAGCCGTACTTTTAATGCTCCTGTGCTATTCCCATCCCATGAAAAAAAAACCGCAACCTCTATGCTCCCCCTTCAATATTAACCTTAAACTGTTTTGATCACATTTTGGGTAGTTCAGAGAGTCTTTTAATACAATTGTTTCGAATTACAGCTAACCAAGTACATAAAACCAGCTTCAAAATCATACTGTTGAATGCACCAACCGGAGATACAAAACAATTGTTGATAATACAAATAGAATGCGGTTGATTGTCCACATCACTTGGCCGCTATTCTGTGCATCACCTGTTTTCAGTTACGATAAAAGAGATATCGAGAAAATTTCGTAAATGTTTTTGATTACCCACACAAAAATAAAATCATAGTAATAATACTAAATCTCATTGCAATTTCAAAGCCAAACATCAACATAAGATACGCAAAAATCAACCAAAAATAAAATAGCAATACCATAATAGCAAGCAAAACATTATCTAGCAACACACGTTTTACTTACTGGTAGCATGATTCGCTGTAATTTTCGTAAATTGTGGATAATCATCAAGCGTATTATCCAGTTTATCAAAATTATGTTCCAAACCGGGCTCATCTTCATATCGTAAATGTACAATACGTTCTGACCATTTGTGGTAAATCTCATGTATATGTGCATCGCATCGTAACTGTAAACGACAACAAATTCCAAATAAATACGATTCTCACTGATTCATAATTTTCTTCAAACAATATAGAAAAGAACCAAAGGAAATTGGTCTAAATAGTGGCGGAGCTTTTCCGAGTCCTACCTTCATTAATCCATGACGAAAATGATTGTGATTCACAACAAATTGAATTTGTAATTTAGCGGTTAACCGATGTTTATTCTTCATCGGACGGTATGTTTTCAGGTGTGATGGTTGTGCCTGAGTATCCAAAACACCAACAGTTGAAGAAAAAAATTAAATTTAAATAGAGAGAATGAGACAATAAAAGTGTATAGTTTTACTAAAAACCGTATCGTAACAAGAGAGACCAATTAAAATTTATTTTATACTCTATTGCTTATTAAAACATAAGTAACTGGACCCAAAGTATTGTTTACTACATACCGGCATACCATTGATGTACCACGTTAAATTGGCAGCTGGAAATGATCCAGATGATGTGCAATTAGCCCGCAACCGATCGTTAATACCATAGGTTTGTTGAACTCCAGTTATAATCGGTTTTTGTGTTGGAAAATCTAATATTATTTAGTTATACCATCCCATATACAATTGGTTTATTGTCATGTCGTTAAATAGAGATAATAAAAGAAAAAAAAATATACAGAGTATGGAATTAAATTAATCAATTCATTCTTAAATAATTGCTAAACAACCATGACTTTATATTTATATTTGTTCTACATCTCTAAAGGTATTAGAAGGATCAAACACAAAATATAAGATAAAAAACAAGAAACGAAAAAAAAAAATCTTAAAGGAATTTCAATTGAACTTAAGTATTATTAAAGCTTAAATTAAAACATGATAGGATTTTAGTATTCAAAGTTTAAATGTTTTACAATTTATAAAAGATTTTCCCAAAGGGGATTAAAGTCTACCAATCGACTTTAATCGTATTTGATTAGAGCGACGCTTTTTTTTTTTTCAAAAACAGTAATCGTGTCTAAGCATACACAGCACGACATATCAAAGATATTACTTTTCAACTGTACAATTTTATCTGTCACCATGTCCTTCGATAAAAGTGTGCCATCGTAAAACGCATATAACAATTCCAACAAAGACATATCATTTAGTGATCTGTGACATCAAATTAAATGTTACGTATGCAATTGCTTGCTACTGTAAACCGTTAACAAGCAATTGTTAGTCAGTAACAAAAGAATAGAATAACTTATTCTCTTGAATTAAGACATTCAATATGAAAATAAAGATTTCACGTCAAGTATTTGCAATTCTTAATCGAAATAAAAAGAAAAGTTTTATGATACATTTCTTTGGCATTATTCTTCTATTTTAATTTAAATAAAGGATTTCAAAACTGTTAGAATCCTTTTATATGACGATTGTAATTCAACAAATGTCGATATGTCGGTTTATCATTCAATTTAAAATTACTTTTTTTTTTTATATATTTTCCTGTGAAATCTTAACGTGAAAACTGATTAAAATCAGTTTGTTATAATACAATGGTTAACCCCCCTTGGGTTACATTTCCGCATCTTTTAGCACAGGCACACAACGAAATTATTATTATCAAATGGATTGTGAAAGAAAATTCA
The DNA here is from genome assembly GCA_001014335.1 of Coboldia fuscipes. NCBI lineage: Eukaryota > Metazoa > Arthropoda > Insecta > Diptera > Scatopsidae > Coboldia > Coboldia fuscipes. The sequence continues at coordinate 228,853 of JXOR01000412.1, forward strand.
TTTAATTTTCTTCATTTACTTTTTTTTTCGTCTCTGAATTTTATGATGATTACAAACTTATATTTTCCGGTGTAAACATACATACGTACACATTTACGAGAAAATGCTATGAAATGTTGAAAAAGAGATTATGATTTTAATTTCCTTCCCACATACAGTACTGAATAAAGATACTTGACTAAGATTAAGGTATGTTTTATAAAACTCATACAGATTTTGTATGATTATGGTTGACGCTTAAGACCTTATCCTACACTGATGAAATTTTATATTCATCATTTTTCTCTTAATTTCCATCAATCTGTAAGGTCATTTTTATTTCAATTTCAACGACATTATTAAATACGTAGGCAGTTTTTTCCTCTTCTTTTTTTCCATTTTTAGAAAATTTAATTCGACTTTAATTTCACATATGACAGATACCAGTAACAGAATATTCATTTTTTAACAATATTTTTCTGCTGATTATGCTAAAGTAATGTCTACAATCAGCTAGGAAATGAACCAAAAGACACAACCTTTCTATTGAGTATGAATAATATCAAATTATATTTGACAAAAAAAAAACACAAGAAAGACTCAAGAGAGATGAGACCCTCAAAACGACAAAGAATGAACATTCATCCTCAATCACTACATTGACGACAACGAATAAACTTTTGTCTCTCATACAGTTATCTAATGCCATCTCCCTCTATCAACCAATAAATTGACATAATAAATTCATAAAACATGAATGTTTTAATAAAATTTTAATTAAAATCATCTATGTTTCGTTTTTAATCCAAAAGTAATTGTCAATTAGAAAGGACTTTACTTCTTTTAAATGAGATATTTTTAACTCGCCAATTTTATAACCTTTTGTTGTACAAAACCACCACCCACACACTACACTAACCGTGATAAAAAGTTACATTCAATATCAATTTTTGCCTTCAATTTAATATCATTGAACAATCTCTAATAGCCTATGTCTATGTACCGATTCCATATGAAAGTTTCACCTATACGAAATAACCAGAGATAGAGAACCGAAATGTATCAAATAAATTGTAACCACCCCTATTATGGGTACCACATTGTTGTTCATGTATTAAATTACATTCTAGTATTAAAATAGAAAACAAAATTTTCCAAATTTTCTTCTCTTTTTTTTTTTTTGTGAATGAAAAATAATCCGATTTTACCGATATAACTGAACTTTGTGTTATCATTTTATGAGAATGATATTATTCCAAAGAGTAGAAAAGTTACAAAATTTCTTTTTTTTTTCACTCATATGAAGAGTGAAATATATTTGTTTCTAACCGTTAGTAAAAACCCCCAAAACAGTGTAGAGTATTCAACCCTCTCTGATAGAATTAAATTCATATTGTATCATCTACATACGTATAACACAACCTATTCTTCTCATCAACTACCAGAAAATCCATCAGCAAAAAATACCATAAAATTTGGAAATCTTTTTATGAAAAATCAAACATTTTATTCACCTATACAAGAAAGCAGAACAATGAAACAATACGAATCTCCAACTAAGTGAAGCTTTAAATTTAATTTTAAACCAACCAGAAATAAAAACGATGAAAAATTAAGAAGAATTAGTAGCCATCAGTCAAGTGTTTCTTATGTAACAATATACAATAATATTCTTCCGTTATTAGCACAGTACTTAGTGATACAGAAATTAGTGTTACACAAGGTGGTATAATAAGAAAACTCGTTTGTGGTACCACACACAGTGGGGGTAGAAAACCACAAAAACTAATGTTCCTATTGGCAAAATTGTTCACAACAAGGAAACACCACCACAACACTTTCTACACACACTGACTGATACAACATAAGAAAAACTTTGTTGTTATGCAATTTAATGTTTGAAAATTGTTTTCATCATAACATATTATCTTTCATGTTATTAATATTCATTCTAAATGGGATGCAACTGTATCACGTTAATTATTAAAGTTTTTTTTATCTTACATACCTGAGTATTTATAACAATAAATTTTAAAATTTTCAATGTGCATTTTACACCTGAGCCGTATTATTATACTAATATCGTACAACATTGTTTTAATAGCATTTCTAGATTTTTATAATTTGTATCATATTCTTTCCAATTCATAAGCATGTAAATAGTTTACACCAAATCAAATATCAATTAATAGATTATACCATATAGTTTTGATTTAGCCGCCCAAAAAAAAAAAAAAACAGAGAATTTAATCATTAGAGTAATTTTCCAGTCAACTAATATTTCATTGGATTTAAATTTCACTTTAAACTCCCAACAACAGTCGATGAAATATCAATTTGATTAATGTATCAATAATTGAATAAACGAAATCAATATTTAATTGATATTATATTAAATACTGTTATGCCATTAATTATCAAAACGACGATGTAATTAAATGAAGGTTAATAAAATCCATTGAAGTTAACTTTAACATTTTGATATTTTAAAAAATTGTAATTAGTTGATAATAATGAATTTAAAATGATATCGTCATAAATAGTAAATGAGAATTCAAATAATAAAATATCACACAGGGATGGAATAATTGGGACACACTGTTTGCTATAATTAAATCTACTATTTTATATAAAAAATGTGTTAGTACTCACCAACAACACGTAAATCATCTGTTTTATGGATGGTATGAAATGATGGAGCATCTGCTGATACTTCACAGGTGTACTTGCCCGACAGGCTCAGGTCAACCGTTGATAACACCACCACCGTATCGTTCGATTGATCACGCTAAAAAGCACACAGAAAATATATCAGTGAAAGATAACACTAAATGACTGAGTATTAAGAAAATATAATTCATAACGGAGCAATTCAACTAGATAAGAAGAATGTTATAAAGAAAACTTTGTTCGTTTCATTATTTTATTTTCCCCATCAATTGTGGGTGACGATTCTTCTGTCTGTACATACAATTCAACCAATAATTCTTTACCATAAATGGTTTAATAATAACCGAAGGCGAATTTGATTTAATTTTCCATCTCCACATTATAGTTCGATGAGAAGAACACAAAAACTGATTGAGTGAAATCAGTGGGAATGAAAAACACCTGAGCTATTAGTTTCCTATACCTGTTTCACTGATAAGACAATTTTTTTTTTTTTGTTGGTTTCAGAATAGAAATAAACGCATTACGTTGAATACCATCACCATGGGACTAATATCAGTTTATTATAGTTTATTTCTTATAATATGTGATTATAGCCCCAGCAGCACAATTCATTCAAACAAACCGATTTATTTGCGATTATCTCCATTAAAGCGAAGAGGTATAAAATAGCAAATGGCAACAAAAAAAAACACCGAAAAATTTTAAGGGTACAAAATTCGCCGTTGAAAAGTTACAATCTCAATCCGGTTTGTTTTTCTTCCTTCCTTGGGATTTAGGATACCACTTTTTTTTCATCCATGAAACGTACACAACAAATATTCAACGCTATTCAAAGTATACACCAAAAATAAAAGTTTTTGTTAGCCTCCCCCCTTTAACTACCCACTCACTGATACATTTTTTTTACAATTCCAAACCATTACTTCAACATGAAATATCACAGAGTAAAACATTAAACATAAAATAATACGATGATTCTTTGTGATAAAATAAAAAATGAATATTGAATTCAATGGAAATAATATTAAAGATGAATATTTGCCCATTTCACCGGATACGATTATTACCATCCACACTGTTCCTCTGTGGTAAATGGATTACCAGCATAAAAATAAAATTAAAGAAAAAAAAAAAAAACAGTGAAAGTATTTTCACTGTGAGGCCACAGTAATTGTAAGTGGATCTGTATCCCACAAAAATAAAATCTCTATTCTCTTTTGAATAACCCCAAAAATACCGAAACGATTGAAATAAAAGAATCAAGTGTGATACCGCTAAAGGTAAATAAATTATGATATGGCATAAAGGGAATAATGATTCGGTATACATTATTAAAGTGTTATAGGTGAAACAACTAAATAAACCAATTTACATCATTTCACATACCAAAACCAATAAAAACCAATATGGTTCTATGTGTACATTTTCTATATTTTGTGAAAGTCAACTGAAATAAAAAAGTTTATAAATTTTCAAGCTGTTCTTATGACACTGAAGAAGATGTAAACCCCCCAACGGTGGGCTCTGTTACCATACAGCCAACGCATACCCTCACCTTAATAGGCGGCCCGGACTGAGTGCAAAATCAAAATAAAAAGTTTCATAACAACAAAGAAATTATGAGTATACACACTTACACACTCAACTCGTATATAATAAAAATAATTTTATCTCACAGCAGGTAAATTTCAGCCCACCACTTTATCTTCTTCAACATTTAGCAACGATGAATACAAAAAAAAAATGAACGCATAATCAGTGAATGATCTCTCCGGGGAGACTGAGATATATAGAAATAAGGTTCTTCACCCTTAGCACATCTAACCCATTACCATATAACGTAAAGTTGCCAAAACATACAAAACAGATTTTCTAATGGTATTTTCCATAAAAATAAAATTTTAAAATACCAAAAATAACGTGAGCATATTAAAACCATTTAAATATGTTGTCAGGGTATACTACTGACTACATTTTAGAATTATGGGTTATTACTCTATTTCACTTAGGCCAAATACCAAAAAAAAAACACTCATGAATTCAAATACTAAAACAGAAGAAATACGACAAATGAGATGGTTAGTATGACCAAGAGTAAAAGATGAGAATGAATGATATTCTCATTGGGCCCAATGGTCGTATATCTAAATCATCATTTTCCATATGCCAAAAAATCTCAATTGAATACACACGGAACGATTTGAATTTCCAGAAAAGAAAAGATATTTTAAAATATATCTCTATTTGATCCCCTTTTTTTCTGTAAATTATATGTGTCTGAGCCTCAACAAACCGGAGGTAGCTGAAGTTGAATAAAAAAAAATCTCGTTACATTATTATCCGCTGGGGACAACAAACCGGAGACAACTGAGCCGATATAGACGTGTATGTATGTGTACCATTTCTGGATATGAAATCACCCCAATGGAATCCATTTGGTTCATGTCCCAGAACGGTTAGAGATTATAGAAATGTGATTATTAAAATTATAGAAATGATATGTTATCCAAAGATAATGATGCTTTTTCTTCTTATAAAATTAATGTTGATTAGAAACTTTACACAAAATACACATTAACTAATAACTGGAAATATTAATGTTTAACCAAATAAAACATTAAATAAATCTCACATGTGTGTTATAGCAATGAAGTAAAAGAAAAGTTCGGACTCCGATAAGGATAAAATGAATAATTGATACTCACCACAACACGAATATCTGGATTTGTTGGAAATATTTGAATTGATGGTGTATCCTTTGGTGTAAAACGATAAAATTCCTTTTGTCCTTTATACCATTTTACTGAATATAAACTGTCATCTTCTAAAACATAATTACAATATAGATAAGCATTTTCACCACGTCGTATTGCCTTCGGTATATTAATTGTAACATCACGTAATGCATAGGATATTGTACCTAGAAAAAAAAGACAAAAATATGAGACAATCAAAATATGTTTTTAAACATAAATTTTTTATTCTTTAATTTTTTATGTTTTAAATTACTCTCAACTATCGTTTAGCTATCATACTGTTTCTTCCTAGTAATTTAATGAAGTTTGAATCGAAAGCGTAGATTGTGTACCGTATAACAAAAAAAAATATAATCCAAACGTTAAACGAGAATTGTAAAATGGATTATAATTATTAGATTGGAATGCACTAAACTGCAATGGGAAATATAAAAAAAGAGCATAGGAGAACGTAATTCACGGTAGTAACATAAAACGTTTTCATCAGGATAATTAAAATCATGTAATGATGGTTTCAACCAGGTCGAGTTTATCACTAAGTATTTGATAATTGCTGAACTCAGGTGATATCAAAAAATAACTTATTTCTCTTTCTATTTCTTGCGTTTAAATGTTTGGCTCCAGTTTGGGGTGCAAGGAACGAGACCGTGTGTCACTGCCAAGAGAAACGACAAATTTGTTCGCATAACTTTTAGCACTCACTTTTTCAGCTGCCCAGTTTTTTTTTCTTGTATTTCCCCAAATGGAAACACTAAACTTGACGATTCACATTCCCCCAGCCACGAAAATATGTGAATTTTATAGTAAAAAAATAAAGAAAAACTTTTTAGCGCACCAATAAGCGAGCAATTCAATATAAAATTCCACTTTATTATGTAATAAAAAAAAAACAAAAATTTGTTAATATCAAAATGAAAACTCTGTTCATTTAACGACAATGTTGAATATAAGTAATTTCATAATGTAATTGTATAACATAAAGTAGAGGCTACTGTAATTATGAACCACTTCATATCATCTTATAACCGTAGTTTCGTGCCACCTCATCCATTAAAAGAACATTGAAATCAGTCCAATTGGTTATAAATCAATGAATTTTGGGTTAGAGACCATTTAGTTGATTATAATTTTAATAGAGCCTATACCCCAACCGTTTATTGTCACAGATTGACCAGCCAAAACTCAGATTTTATAGACTAAATTTATAGCCAAGATTTCTTAAGAAATTCATCTTCATCGACTGGAAACTTTGAATAGGTGAAAAACTTTTTCACCAATAAAATAATCACTGGATTATATTTACGAGTTAATACGGAATAATACGGAACATACAAAACAAAATATAATAATTAATAGCGTCACCCTGACTAGAAAACAACTGACTATGTTTTATGAAGAACTCAAACATCGTCCACTTTGTTTTGACACTTAATGGTGGGCCACAGTCTTAGAGCAATACTTTTGACCCAAACACTTATACAAGAGAAAACAACAAAATAAGAAAAGAAAAAAAGAAAAGTTTACGATATTCTTTTCCCGACCATAAATTCCCATATTAAACACTTTCATAGTAAAAAAGAAAATGGAAAAAATATTGAAGATTTTCTTTCTCCTATTTGGTTCAGTTATTTTTCCAACTCAATTCCGCAATGAAGCATAAAAATGTTGAAGCTTTTTTTTTTCCATTGCCCAAATTACATGGTGTTTAGTATTATTATTGCCAAATATATGAAAAATTATGCTCCAAATAAATCATATATAAATGTAGATTAAAATGTTAGTATTGATTCATGGCCAGAGTTGAACAAACAAAAGCTGTTCACCATAGACAAAGAATTGCAAATAGTCGGTTTGGTTCATAAATTCTTTACGAGAAGCTGTGAAAATAGCAATAAAACACTAAGAGTAAAAAAAATGCTTTAAAAATGCGGTTTTTTCTGTTCGAAAGTCAAATTACAATGTTATTATGATAAAGAACAGAAAGGCCAACGTTATTAAAGCTAAGAGAATATTAAAATTCCTATTTCCAAGTGAAGTCCATTATTTGCCACTAGTGATCATCGAGGGATTAATTTAATTTCGTTATGATTGTATGACATGGACAAGCCAGAATAGCTTGGCATGACCTAACACCATACCAGCCGATATATTTGACAGTGAAATTTCATTCCAACAACGAATGATAATGGGCGAAACCTGTCAAGGAGTTTTTTAATCTGATGAAGTGTTAAAGGAAATGAAATAAAAAACTAAAGAATAAAACCGAGAATAAAATTATGGAGATTTTCCAGTACAGTGTGAAGCAAATGAAGAAATCAAAGTAACCAAAACGAGCAAAGTAAGAAAAGGAAATTGAAATGGCTACAATATAATTGATGTGTTGACACCGCAGCATAGCTCCCTAATTCCCAATACACCCAATACAAGACCACCCCGTATAATTATTCCCATAGCTCATTTCATAATACCTCGATAATGGTGAAACCGATGGCTTGTTCACTTAGACTCATAAGGATTCTGTGATTTAGTCCAATTAAGATTCAACCACAGACAGATAAATAAAGTCCAATACTCAAAATCAACGAAGGAAAACGGATCAATTTAACACGAATTCCGGATACTCAATTTAACGAGCAATAAGAAAAATTCAACAGCTTCCTCTCGCCTCATACATTTTAATGTCATTCCCAATAAAATCATTCAATCAAATTTATACTATTGTATAATAAAAAATAGCAATTATTTTCACTTCAATATTTTACAATTACAAAAATATCGTTAGAAAAACATTTCCCCATAATTAATAAATGAAAAATCTCCATTGAAATGCCCTATTCATTTTAATATGAAAACCATTGATGGTAATTTAATTAAAATAGAACATACTTGAGCTGCAATCACTCTTATCTACATACAATAACAAATATGAATAAGGATTTCCTTTACGAGATGAATCACCATTTGTATATTTCCAACTACATGGAAGAGAGGTCAATTGTATTGCTATTTGAATTATTGGATTCCAGCCAATTGAAATGAATTTTATTCCCCATTTTATTTTTATTTCTTTTTACTCTATAGGTAATTCATTCATGTACAATTAAAGATTGTTTGTCCGATAAAAATTTACAAGCAATCGATTGTATTTAGGTTACAATTTCCTCTGTACGTCATTTCAATATCTACAAAACGACAAAACCAATAATGAAGGTGTAATTTAATTCATGTTATTATCACTTAGTGTTGTGCTGTTTATTTCGTGGTTTTTTTTTTTTTTCTGTTGTGTTCTTTATTCATTTCCATTCAAATGACATGAACCATATTCTCTTATTCGAAAAAAAAATAAATACAAATGAAAAAGAAAAATTAATGAGCGCGAACTGTTTGACTATCAACCACCGAAAGATGAATAGAAAACCAGCATGTTGATTTTCCATATTTTCCGTACTCTGTTTCACTTCTATGGCAAATTGATCGACAGAAAGAAAACAAGGTAAATTCTTACAAGAATATGATAATGCTAATACAGAAGGTAACGACAATTTATGCGAGGCCGTTTTACTCAAAAACTTTTCCAAGTGTTTTCTCATAGAAATTTTGTCAATATGCTTTTCATTTTTATTTTGTTCTCTCTCAATTTTATATGCTTCCGAGTAATGGAATCGAATCATTAAAATTGAGGGCTAAAAACGAAAATACTTGGGATATAAAAAAAAGAAAGAAAATCATTTCAAGAAACATGGTGTTCGAAATGTAATTTCATTACCATTCACCCACTGTCAGTTAATGTAATTATATTAGATTTTAATGCGATCGAATCTTATGCGAAATATATTCAATTTACAGGTATGTTTTTTATGTGTATTTCATTTATTCCCTTCTACATTTGACACGATTCGCCTTTGAGTTTTATCAATATACCAGGTAACATGGAATCAGTAGTCCGCCTCATTCACGTTATATACAATTCATATCACGTTGATTTGATCCAAAGGTAAAATAAAAAGTTGTTATTAAATGTAAAAGAGCTTCAAACGTATTCGATTCCGTTTCGCAGTAAAATATATATGGAATATAGATAAAAATCTACACATTGTCTGTATTACCTGTCATCACCATACTATACATTCAAATAACAGACAATTCACAACTGATATATTGGATATTTATTTATTCCACTGCAACTGAATTAAAGTTGGAAAATTTATTCCGGTAGACAGACAGTAAGACTCACCATGCCACAAGAGTTCAAGAAATCAGAAAGGAAGAGTAAAAAATAAAATTAATTTCACATTGATACAATCGTAATAAAGAAAACGGTTGCATTTCATTCGTTTTGATTACATTAAATTTCATTCTTTATGGATATTGATTGAAATCATTGAATCAAATTCAATCATAAATCGACTTAAACATATTTCAATATTGTCATCAGAATTGAAATAACATTAGATTATTACTCAATGAGAGTTAGTCTGATGTTGAAATATTGGTAAAATTGACTGCATTTTCTTTGACATATTTTACAAATAAAATAAACGATTACAAAATAAAAAGAAAAATAATGGAATTCAAGTGAATGATTGATGATAAAATTTCTGAGAAAAGTTACAATTAAATTTTATTGCAAAGTACTACTTTTAACGATTATGGAAAATACAAACCTCGGTCAATGACGGATAAGCTGAACACGAACAATAAAATTCATTGAGTACAAATGAGGACACAATTTATAAACAATTACCTCATCATATCACTCAGAACAAATAGATTTGTTAATCACATAGTTTTCTTATCAATTCCATTTTCTGTCTCTTATCCATTTAAAATTAAATCGCAACAAAATTGAATTACAAAGAAATTCCATCTAATAGTTGCATTTGAAATAACGCAATAGATTCATCTTGTTAGCATACTGATTGAACCAACGATTCCTTAGAAGCAAAACGAAAAAATAAAAAAGAATGTTGGAATAAATAAGATTTGTGGTTTATTGCCACAAGGGATATAATAAGACGACATTAATGTTCTCGTTATATAACTTCAATATAAATGTAATTGAAAAAAAAAAGTATTTACCAACTGTTTTATTCAATATTCTTTTATTTAAATTCCAAACGAAATAATGAAAAAAACAGTTCGAAATAAACGTTAGAGAAATCTATTACGAATATAAATCCATCATTTCAATTCAAATGGAAAATAGAGAAGAGAAAAATGAATGACTAAGTGAAGCTTTTCCCCCCATTGTACAGAAAAAGAAAATTGTTCCCATTTTAACTAAATATAAATTTCAATGGAATTCATTTATAAACGCGTTGAATATATCGCTATTAGATTTAAACAATATTTCTTATTAAAATATGAAATCTTTAACTTAATACCATTGCATTAAAGTGAACATCACCTTAAGTGTTAAAGTCACAACATGAATTCAGTGATATGAATCAAATGAAATTACCCGCCAGATCATAGTCAATGATTGAACAAAAAGCAATAGGCTACAAAATTCCAACTGTTTAAGCTCCCCGGGAACTTTAAACAATTCCCACCATTCAAGTTACATGGAACAACATCTGAGAGTTTTTGTTTTCCATAACTCAGCTGGATATTTTATTATTAAAATATTATTTTCCAGTTATATTCCTTATCATTTCACATAATATAACGCATCATAAATTCATACAGAGAGAGAGACCAAAGTCAAAGAATAATAATAAAGTGTCTAGAGCAATTGCATGCATTTGTTAGGCAACAACAGACATATACCAATGACATTTTATAGTTAAATGAAAACGATTATAATATGACTGAAACATTTCTCTCTAACCAGTGACACGACACAAAACAAAAATTGTAATATAACACCACCATCAGTGAACTTGCAATATAAAATGATAGAGAAAAGTAAAATAATGAGCCAAAAGACCATTTAACATTATAACTTTTTTATGCTAAAGGAGTGGTTTTATGCAAAATAAATATTTCATTTTAACTTAAAGATGTGGGAACAACAACAAAGAGTCGACATAAAGTCTTGAACAGTTTAGTTGTTCAATGCCATCCCATCTATGCTGTTCCTTTTCTATTGTACACACAAGTCAAACAAAAACCCCTTAACTGACATTCTGTCCTCTCCAATTCACCAAATTATGTAATAACAAAGTTAGTGGAAACACAATCGTTTATGCTTAATGGCATCAAAATGGTCTGTTCGTCCCTATTCATTGGTAAGACAGTAGTTCTTCTTCTATTCAGTTACAATGTGATTTTATTTAACTAGCACACCTTCTTTCAAAACTATACATTCATTTTGTACAGAGGAGACTAAAAACGACCATTTGTTGTGTTTTTCTTTTCATTTTACACGCGAATATCCGTTAAAAAGTTTTCTTTAACATTGTTGCATAACACTGCATTGTTTAAACTGTCTCAGTTCAGTGAATAATTATTCCGTTTCTTTGACTAGCAACGATTGACTTTCTAATTGTCGGCGTAGGTGTGAAAGACTAAGCAGAATGAGTTGATGGCAATACTTATCGAAACACCCGTTAAGATACTCTCATACTTTCTATTCTTAGTTTAAATGGCATTAACATCAGGTCAATTTAAGGTAATTTAAAACACAATCAGCCTTCTAATATCAGCACGCTATAAAAGGGGAGCCGCACACAATCAACTCAATGACCGTAAACGAGATGGAGCAGCAATATGTTGAACAGCAGGTGGTTGCCAATTTACCCTTATCTAAAGGTCTATGTCCATTTAACAGTCGCCCGTCAACAATGTCTCAACAGTTTCACGTTGAGCACTTTCCTTTTATGATGTGGAAAAACAAACAAACAGATTTTGAAGACAACAACAACATACATTATTAGGATAACAGACAATAACAGTGATGTTAAAAGGAACCTTCTTAGAAAATTGATATGGACAAATTACTAATTATAGTCCGGTTAAAGTAAAACAGTTAATTGCTGCATGTTGACATGAAACCATTGAGAATAAAATCACAGATGCTTCATTTCATTATTACTCGTCCCATATTGACTATTTTAATTTCGTAAATTTATTAGATCAATTTGGTATTAGGTAAACCCATACGTGTGTGATTAGATCATCGTTCAAAGATTTATGTATTCCAAGAAAATTAAATTAATCATACACGCAAAAACCCATTTTTCGTTTACTTGTTAAAATTACTTGCTTGTTACTTAGTAATCCAAGAGTTCTGTTGTTCAATTGGGGTTTTTTATTACACTTTTCAAGAGTGTATTTTCATGTTCACTGTTATTCATAAAAAGGTAAAATTTCATTGAGATTTCCGCACAAGTCTCTTCAAATCTGATCCACTAGGTATACACGTACACTGGTACAAAATTGAATTTATGGTTGGACATCAATTAAAGGAAGATAAATTGACCGAAGTACATAAATAATCCGGTACCAGAGTACACATTTGGACTATTATGTAGAACACTTAACAATGTTGTTTGAGATACATTGAGTGGAAACAAAAAAAATATACCAATTCCTCTCAATCTCTGTTTATGTTGTTGTTAACGCAATATACAAGGGGGTGGCCAGACAGACTCACCGGAAGAAAAAAACATTTATTTTCATTCATTGAAACGATGGGTTTTGAATGGTGTGCAAAGATTCTGTTGAATACACCTGGAATTTAGCCAATGGATCGATTACCATCATTTTCCCGTTTACTCTCTTTTTTCTTCAACAGCGTAACAAAAGAGGAATCAAACCAAATGTGAACTAAAAAGCAATATAATGAAGTTTTGCGATACACTATTGATTTGAAAAATACAAGATTCACTAAAGACCAATCAAACGGAACTGAAGGGACATCGTAATTCAATTATACTTCAATGGGTGAAGAAAAGTTAAACCAAACGACCACTTTATTATCGAAGTTTTATAGATTTCTTATTCGCTCCGTTTTTTTTTCCTTGGAATTTGAGAAGTTTTCTCTTGGATTCAAAAGATTAAAAGTACCGTATACACGTTCATTCAGTTACGTTAACAGTTTATGTGAATTGATTATGCGAATTCCATTACGTTATGATGTGATGTGATCTCTCATCTGATTAACTTGATACGGTATTGATTCACCACAAAATCACTGAACCACTCCTCTATTAATAGGCTTATTCGAGACCTGATATACCATTTTCAATTCAATTAAAAGCAAAAAAAAAGAGAAACAAGTTCGAATGTTAATTAATTCAGATGTTCATTAACTAAATGTTTGATATTATGTTTTTTCTATCTATAGTCTCATGTCAGATTTAATGTATATTTTTATTATCATGTATCAATGCTTCACACATGATGTTACCTACACACACACACGTCAACTGTAATTATATAACTATAAATGTTTATCAAAAATGTGGGTGAGAATGATATATCACATGATTTAATGCATCCGATTTCATGGTAATTAAATGAACACATAAAACAGATATTGATATCTGATACTCATCATTTGATAATCAGTCAACTCAGAAATTTCAAGGATGGTGCCAAATTTCAAATGAAAACTAACATTTTTGAATAAACATTTGTTAAGAAAATACAGAAATATGTATGTGAAAATTAAGAATGTCAGTTTGAAATTCTTTGAAATACAAACGAGAGAATTTCTTAACCATCATAGGTAATTTGATTAAGGGAACACACTAATTATTATTAACAACAAGAAAACAACAATATTTGTATACAGAGGGTGTGGATATTGAAACACTACAATGTTATATAAACTATTCAATTCAATTCTATTTTGATGCATCCAAATTCCCCTTCTTTATAAATATGTTGAATATCTCTGTATGTATATAGAAATAATCAATTATTATGATCTGACATTCATATCAAAATATCCCACAACCATAGACATTAATGAACACATTACACATAGCAATAATGAAATCAATAACAATTTTATTGCGAAAATTTTCTTCACAGAGACTCCACCAGAATCTTACAATAAAAATATAAGGAACAAGCAGAAGTGAAAAACCGCATTAAATCCAAACCAAAAAGAAAAACCAACAAATACAAAAACGGATAAAAACTTCATCGAGACTTTACAGACTTTAGTCAAATAGATTCTTTCATTCCAAACGATTCGTAAAGTTCCAACATAATTTTCTATTATTTACTCAGATTAACTTTGGTATAAAGTTACACACACAAGATAAAGGAAACAAAATCTTCAACAGTGGTGTGCCGAGAAAAGAATTTCATGACCAATGATTTGGTGAATACAACTTTTACATTCAACAGGATTCAAACTGAATGGGTTTTCATTTAGTTGATCATCTATCTAATCCAGGTAAAAAGGTAAATATCAACTAGATCAATTGAAACATTGCGCGTTTCGATATTTTTTATTCAGTTTTACTGGTAATAAAAAGTATCCCTGATTCGATTCAGAAGCCGAAAAAAAACATGATAAATTCTTCAAATTGAGATGATATTAATACACGTTAAAGGTACTTCATATAACGATGGATATTTTTAGATAACTCAACCACATCAATGGTATCGTCAACACTAGAATTGTAATTTTGTGAAAACATTAAACTCTCTCAATCGTTCATTGAATACTAATCATATTCTAGTTATCATTCTCTGAATTTAAAGAAAAGTAAATGGAAAACCCGTGAAAATGTTTCATCTAGTTTCTGGAAAAGTGGCTGCTGCTACAGTATATTCAATCATAATATCTCATAGAATAACATTTGTACAGGAGTTTAAAAAAAAAATTTCTTCTTTCCATACAACATCAAATAGATTTAACTCAAACAACAAGCAAAAGTGGCGCAACAACTGTACCAACCATAACGAATACAGCCGATAACATTGAATGTCTATTTAACTGCTTTTCCGTGGATAGGAAAAGTTTGATGGATCAGCTATGCCATCAACGTACTCAACTGTATAAATATTTTTAATTAATTTAATTCATGCGGTTTTTCTCTGCCCATTTTACCGTTTAATTACCTTAGTGTGATTTTTTTCTCTCTCTCTCTCGATTTCTATTTTAACCATTAACAGAAACACTTTTATGTGTTGACATAAAACATTAGAAAACACAAGAGAGTGGAAATTGACGAATAAACCGAAATTATAAAAAAAAGGAAAGAGTTTAATGCTTTGCAATTTTAAAGCTTTCGTAAAAAGTTTCATCCTCAACTAGGTCCTTTTCTTTCCTTAATCTAAAGGAATTTATGTTATAGTTTGTTACTTTTTTCCGATTTTTTTTTCTCTCTCTCTCTCTCTCACAATTTCATCATCGTTTCACAAACAATTTCTATAATCAATTTATCGTTTCAGTCAATTTCGTTACAGTTTTCACTGTTCAATATGATTTACAATGGTCGAAAAAGATTTGTGGATTGAAAACGACACCGTTTTTGCGAATCATCAGTGACTTGAATGGACACAACTTGATACTTTTTTTTATTTCTGGGTTAAATTAAATGACAACGTCCAAACATAAATGATTTGAATTGACAGCTGGGGAAAATGAAGTAAAATACAAGCAGCACAGAACAGCAATATCGCAAAAAGAGAATCATTGTGAACTCTATCTATTATCATTTTTCTTTTCAGACACGGATTGATTGTGATGCATTAAAGGATCATTTCAATGGTACCGAAAAAGGGAAACGGAATTGGGAACACACAAAATATTTTCCTATAGAAAAATTTAAGTTTGAGCCCACATTCATTGTAACACAACAGAATCAATGTTGGCCCAACAATAGTTTTGGATGTTTGATGGCATCCCTCCACTAGCTACCAAATGAAATACCATTGCACTAAAAGTTTTGCTCTTTTTTATTTGGATTCAACAAAATCGCTTTTGTATTCTGTCGAATAAAAAATTTGCTGTTGGACTTTACCGTATGTGATTGAATGGTAAATCGTCCATCGTCTTGTCTCTCATCATACAGAGAATGTTAAAAAATTCATCTTTCCTCCATTTTTTTGTTGCTGTTGCTCTTCCGTAATATTAATAGTACGTTGTATAATAGTATTCAGTGTTGAAATTCATTGAAGCATAATGATTACATTCTATCATGTTACACTAAATTGTAGTTGCAATTTGCACTAATATTTTACTGTCACCCGAAGCATTTACAATATCATCAATAGTAGATTACTCTCTTCTGTTACTACACATCGACATCAACAACAACGAAGTCGATTAACTGTTCAAATTTGTGCCAAACACAAAAAAAAGTAAACTCAAACAGCATGAATGTCCATTACAACATACTGTACTTTCGCGAAATCATAAAAGTGAATTTTCTAGTATAAAATAAAAGTGATTTATTTCCAAACATTATGTAAAGTGAACACTGAGAGATAATCTAATATGAGCATCGTATAAGGAAATGAAGTTGAATTCCATCATTCCTTTATTCATGTCTTTTACCGTCTGACAAACTAAAATAGTGTTTCTGTCTTCCTGTTTCCGGATTTTTTTACTATTCAACAATAACAACCGTTAAAAACCGAAATTTGCATACAACAATAGCACATATAAATGAATACACACTAAGTGTAAGTATACACCACCATGAATGAATTGTAATAAATAAAATTTTCCAAAAGGAATGAAAACAACAACAACAACATTTAATTACTCGAAAACTACTTTTTCTAAAGTTTAACGTACGACGGATACCAAATGAGATCATTTCATTTATTTAAAAGTTGAAAACATCATTGTACTACATTATTAAACCAATGGACTTTAGACAAAAATATAATTGGATCATTTACCAGTTTTTATTTTCATTATTTGTGTTAGGGTTAAAAAACAGAAAACAAAAACAAAAGACGATAATATTCTCTATTGATCCCAAATGGTAATACCCTAATTAAGTGAAGTTACGCACATCTCTAATGCCAATGGCATCAAATATATTTCACATTCAATCCATCAAAGTACAGTGAATGGTTCCACATTTTGTTATCCAACAATCCCTTCTGCTCATAAAACAATAAAAAAAAACTCCATTTTATTTACACTTAATCCCCTCAACGGTTGGTCCATCATTAAACCAGTGTCACAATATTTGTTGGTCCAATTGCTGTTATTATTTTATTTATTTATTTTTTTTTCAACCCTAACAAGAAAGCACATTAATGTTGGCTAGAGGTATTGTTAACAAGAAAAATAACAAAAACTGTCACCAATAATTTAACAAAAAAATAAAAAAACAAACATTGTTAATGAATAAACCATCAATGAATTAACAGTAGTACTTTTCATTTAAAAAGGCCGGTGAATCTGAATGAACATTATCCCCACATTATTATACAATTAAAAACAATAAAATACAATTAAATCTTACCAATTTGCATAAACGACAGTATAAGAACATAAATTTTATCCATTGTATTTGTTAGCCACATAATTTGAGATGAAATTTGAAACAAAATTCACATTCTTTTAAACACACGATCTATGGTTTTGTTATTTCCGTTGCTGGTTATACTTTTCCTCCTTGTACTGTACTCTTGACTAATTTTCTTGATATTTTTTTATTTTACGTTACTCATTAATGAACAAAACGATGTGTTAAAAACATTCGTCGTCTTATACTTAATCATACGGTAGGTGTTAATTAAGAGTCATTTAACTGCTTTTACGCGACTCAACGATTACATTTCTTTATAAAATTTTACTGTTCACTTCAACACACTGTTTGTATGTTCTATGTTGTTTAATATGATTATCAATCGTGTACTTTACTCTAATAAAAACGTGAAAAAACAGGGCATTAAACATACACTTAAATTCAACACTTAAACGTGGATATGAGCAATACAGTGTATTCAAGTATAGTAACAATTTTCATTCACAAAAAGTTACAAAACAGAGAGACACAACACTATGAGAAACATAAGATGAAAACCCGAAAAAAAAAAAATAAAATTGTATACAAAGTAACTGAATTAATTTAAATTCAAAACATGAAATCAATTTGTAAAACGTTTATGGGCGACGCGTAATTTCCTTAAATAGATTTGCAAATGAACATTTAACAAATCGTTTATAGCTTAAGTGCACACAAACCGACTCACTCTCAATTTGATTCTAAATAATTGAAATCGTCTTCTCATCTAATTCAGTTTATCAATCTCATTATTTTATTTTTTTTTTTCTTTCAATTCTTCAATAAGACAAAACACAAAAGTATCCCAACACAAGGAATTAAGATTATTATAATTCAAGATGTCAATTACATTTTTTAACACTTAAATTTATTATCAATTACCTCACAAACATCCTTTATGTCTATCGAACATAAAATTTAATATTATTAAATAAACGTTATAAACGTTGTTATAAACAAATAATTTCTTGCCCAATTTATTTATTCTAATTCAATTATTAATTTAGCAATAAACGATAATTTATTCAAGAATAATTTTGAATTAATCAGGCAAATCACAAATTCCAATATTACGAAAGAGAGCACAAGGAAATTTAATAAATTCACAAACGTTTAATCTGATGTCACTCCAACGGATGCACAATTGTTACTAAAACAAATCCATTCCAAGTTAAATGTACAGCACCAACAACAACAGAATTGTATATGAATTTTACTGATTTATCAACCAAAATATACAGTGTTGTATATAGGAACACACAATATACGAAGTGTAAAGAGATGCACAGTCGATACTGTAGCTATTAGTTGAAAATGCTTGAGCACATGGAAAAACGTTTTGTATTTGTGTCTTATCAAAGCGTTAATAGAGCAACCGGGACAAAATATTTTCACCGATGGCACAACTGTTAACAGTTGCCGAAGAACCAATACCATTACGCATCATATAAAACGCTCCATATTCATTGCACCCACAACCCTCATTTACTACACAACCGAACCGAATTTATGAAGTTGTACATCGCACACTGATCGTGATTTAATTCTCTTACGATAAAGTTGTTGTTGACGGAGAAACACGAATTGGTTACCATTCATTCACCTGAATATTCTCCAATAAAAGATTTACATTCGGTATCACATAGTCTTCGGCAAAGGAGACGATACCAACGTTGTTAAATTTTCATTGAGTATGCGCCAAAAGTGTAACAACCTTTCTCCAATTCACAAATGCCATGTGGACATTTATAGAGTGGAAAAAAATCCATGAAATACCGAATAGTTTATTAACCGGAATGTGTAACGAGACGAGTTATTTCTACTTTTATTTTTCTTGTTTTTTAGTTTGGTAAATATGAAACAGTGACTGTATGCCGAAGGGCAGTTTGTCTCTTGTAGTGAACGTTTTAACAATCAACCCCTTGTCACTATCAGTGTTATTTCTATGTCAAAGGTGTGAGTGTTTTATATAAACAGTGTGGCTTCTATTTTGGTGAAATTTCATTTTACAACTAACAGAGAAAGAGAGAAAATCGTCGTTATACTGATTGAATTTTCCATTGTTGCCTTATACAGCGATCGTATTATATGATTTATTATTCTTTATGATTATTTTAAAACCGATTAAACATCAATCTAAATAAGCAGGTATGCCAAAATTAATGGATTGATTGAAATCCAATGGATTCGTTTGTACAATTGATTTTTCGTGTGTGCCACCATCAGCACATTTAGCGATTTCTTTGGATTTCATGGAAATTTATTAAAATCCAGCGGTAATGAAATGTGACAGTATACTGTTACCAACTATTCCAATATGTACAGGAGTTTACCAGTTGTTGCATTTCCACCACTATTGGTATTTCCATTAATATGTAATGTGGCTTTACGTTAATACAAACGTGTGTTTCATATTATATGACGATGAATTTTATCGGTATGTTTGGTAAGAGAAACATTTTTCTACCAATAAAAGGACTATGACATTAACCCGAATAAAAAGGGTTCAACAAAATCCGATCTCCACAGAGGATAGAAAAACTTCTAATACACGTACCAAATGGATTAAAATCATCAACCATATGGTTCCACTACTTAGATTCTCTTATTCATTTGGGATTATAAAATAATAATGATAATGAAAGCAAAAACAAAAAAAAATAGAAAAGCACAAGTTACATATAAAGCCAAAGTGAAGTAGTAGAATGATCAGTACCACAAATGTACGTTGAAAGTTTTTACTCTTCTAATTCAGTCTCAGTTCTTTGGCATTGAAGGAAAAAACAAACTAAATGACTAGAGGAAGTAATGTTCTGTAATGTCCATCATACAAGTGAATAATGCCAAAACAGTCAAATGATATTTTATGGAACGAAAAGAAAAATATTGTTGTCATACTAGTCATACAGCCCCCGTTATCAAACATAAAAATCTATGAATGTGCCACCCAAATAGTCAACACAATGACTGACACACAGACTGTCAGTCGGGGGAGAGTTTGATAATGGGATATAAAAGAAACACACACAGAGAACCATGATCGTTGACTCAATGGGGGTAACTGTCTTCTTCTCGACAACGTTTTTTCCCTCTGGTTTTGCATTCAATACTGGATTAAAACATTCACCTTTTCCGGTGTTGAATCCAACATATCGAGAGATGATAAGAAAGAAAACATTCTTCACTCTTTTTTCCTGAATTCTACGGTCGATGACGAGAGGATACGAGTTGAAAGAGATGGAAAAATATGTTTCATAATGTGGCCATATGAATGAATTTTATGTATAAAGTAGCTTTCATAGTAAAATTATTAATGTAGTCCTTTTTCTCATAAATCACCATTTAGTTCAGTTATTTTTCTGTCTATTTTTTTCTGGTTGAATGTGAACGATTGATGGGTTTTTATTATAGTCAATTTTCATAGTGGGGGTGCTTAGGATACACGTCTGCACGCAATCATGTCTATATAATTTGAATAAATTAAATTCATTTTGGTGTTTTTGTACTCTTGTGTACATTTTTTTTCTCTTATCGTTCATTTCAATTATCGTACTGTATTTTTATTTCCCTATTTAATATACTAACTATGCTCAATTTGCTATAATGAAAATACCTTTAAATTAAATCAAATGATTACAAGCCACTGGTTATGGTTCACGTTCATTTAAAATGCCAATGGAAATAGAAATAAAATGTCTCGTGTGTTGTTTAGAATATAAATGGAATGGGTTTTCGTTAAGAAAATACGCCTTCGTTCTAACCAATTTAACTTTACCTCCCCCCAAATACACTTCTTTTCTGGTATGCTTTAGAATGATATTTTTTTTTATTTATTGAGCGATCATGTTTACTTCGGCTGATAGATTTTAAATATAAATTAACTCCAGCACTTTGAGAAATTGTATGGTGATTACTTTAGCTATTCTGGTCAAATTGAATGGGAAATATTTAACCTCTGCGCCTAATGATTCCCATGACCAATTTTTCATCAGTTCATTTGATTTATTTTGTTTAATAATTCAGTGTTTACCTATTTGTGGTAACAGAACACAAAAAAAAACGATTTTCTCTTTGTATTTCGTGATTATTTTTTTTTCTTTCTGGCTAATTGAACAACATTGAAAGGGTGTAACGCGTTTACTTAATTAAGATGTTTGGTAAAGCACATAAGGAATCAATATTCTTTTAACCCTTTTTTTTAATCGTTAATTGTAAACATAAATTGTTACAATTTTTAGATGGATAAATATACAATATGGTGCATAGCAAGTAATTAATAAATTAGAAAATATAAAGAATATATTGTTACCACACGTGATTTTGTTGGTTTTATTTTAAACCTTTTCTTTAGCATATCATAATTGTAACAATTAAGTAACTTTCAATTACGATAAAAGGAAGTAAAGAAAAAATGAAAAAGAAACGTTGTTATTCTATTTGCTATCAACATCAGATAATCAAAAAATTAGAGATGAGAATGTGTGTGTATATTCAGAAGTAATTATTTACATTTAGTAATCTAATATTTATGAGGGTAACAAGCAAATAGAGACAATTTTTACCAAGGACTCTGTCTCAAACACTCTTTGGAATTTTCTTTTTTTATCCTTAGAAAATGTAAACGAGATACCAGCAAAAACAAGAAAAATAATTGTTTATTGTTGTTTTTGTGGCGTGGGTGAATTAAAAAAGAAAATGTAACAAGAAGTCATAGACATTCATACCATTTTCAAATGGGTATGAGATATCAAAACATATCCCGCAACGTACTCTATTAGCATACCAACAACCATTTAAAGTTAGATTACATACCATTAACATTAGACGATTCTTTTTCTTTACGTTAAGTGTATCAACTGTAAACATACTTAATTTACCATATTCGAACGAAATTTATTTCCTTTCTCTTTACGAATTTTTCATTGTAAAATTTAGGCCGCAAGGATAATTAAAACGGATTTCTTTTTCTTATGGCTGTTTTGGTCTCTTTTTGTATTGTTTATTACAAATTTGTCACGGAATTTTAAATTGTTTTTCTCTTTTATCCATAAACAGAAGAATACTGTAAGCAATTGTCATAGTATAATGTACTGTTCTCATTTATTATCATCTAAATGTTTTATTTAACGGATAAAAAGATACGAAAAAATAATTAATGGATAATTATTATTCAACAATTCATTCACTGGAAGTATTATAAATTAATAACGGAATCATTTCTCTTGTGATATTGTTCTACTTCTTCAAAGAAACATAAGATGATTTACTCACATTTTCAGAGAGAATCATTGATTTTCTTCAGCCACGGTTAAAAATATTCACAACACTTATAACACAGAGAAATTAATTTAAGAAAACTTAAGACACAAGCAGAAATCCACGTTACTTAGCTCCATAAATGAAGAACAAAAATGAATTAAAACTAATTTCACTTTAAAGATTCAACAAAAGATAAAGAAAATGGCGAAAAATCACTTTAATTCTGATAAGAAATCTATAACAAATGATAACTGTTAAACTGATCACTTCAACAAACTTGTGCAAACTAAATCAAATTGTGAAATTCACTCAAATCCTGATAAAATGATAACTGAATTAACCAATCAGAGAACAGGAAAGATATAGCGTGATCTCTTCTGATTAAATTTAATTACTCCCACTTAACTGATCATTTAACTAAACACGTGGAATCCTAATTATTATCAAATAATTAATCGTATCCTGATAATTAAGCTAACCAATTAGAGAACAGAAAAAGTTGCTGAGTCATTACACAATGATTTTTAATTTTCAGTTACAATCCATTTGAGTGCAATTAAGACCAATTTAGTGCAATAATTATTGAACTCTGTAAGAGTGAAAGAGACAGCAAAAATATTTTGAATTTATTTCAATATTCACTTTGTTGAAGTCATTTCAGTTATCGTTCATAGAACTTAAATACAAAAAAATTCTCAAGTCTTCAGACATTTTTATTCACAAAGTGGAGGATACAATTAAAGATCCTCCACATGATGTTTACATACAAGCAACTTCTTCTGTTCTTGATTTTCCTTTGACATACCCGCAAAGATAAATTATAAATTAAATAAAAAAGAAATTGAAACAAATGTCTGTTCATTTAAAGAAATACAGAAAACATCTTCACATAGTGAATCACACTGTTAAACGCAATCAGAAAAGCTTCATTGCGCTTTCAATTTATTTTTCTTGAACAGCTTTTGCCTAGCAAATAACATCAAATAAAATCTCTTATGATCAATTGATTTTAGTCAAATACAAGAAAAAAAAAATAATATTCTCTAAGATAAATAATAAGAAAATCTCCATAGCAAAAGCTTTGATCTCATCAAAATATTTATCTTCAATGTAAGTAACCAATAACGAAACGAAAGAAAATTATATTTCGTTATGAAACAGCGTTTATCAATTGATAAACAACCAACCGATAACCTTTTTACTTAATCAATCGTTTACTGTGCCTTGTCTTTACATAATAAATTACCAATAACATAAATAATATTTGATTTTATGTTGGTTGTTTCCAATTTTCTTTCTGATTTTTCACTTTTTTTTTTAACTTTAACATTTTCCACTTGATTTTTCCGAACAAAACGAAGAGAGTACATGAATCAAATAAAAAGAAATAAAGAGAACAGTAACATGTAAATTGTATAAAACGATATAAATCAATTGTGTTTATATTTCGTAATCGCATGTGTACATAATAAAGTTACACACATTTGTTACATCTATAGATAGTAGGTACTCATTTAGGGTGAGGTTGGATACCAAACAAACCCTCCATCTATCCCATATGCCGGGTAAAGTGTGTTTCAATGGATTCTTATATTTTAACAATAACAGAACAAAACAAAACAAAAAATTATGATATTTGGCTTTTATATTTTTGTTTTGTTATTCAAAAGGAAAATACCGAAAATACACAACGAATAAAACGGGAGCCAAATAAAAGCACAGAATAAGAAATATTCTTCTTTTTGGATAAAATAACTGAGAAGAGATTGCCAACCGTGTAGGAATTCCAGTAACAAATTATATCTAAAGATAGAAAACCTTAAAAAAAAAATTGTACAATTCGTATTCTTTTAAAGCACCCACGCATTAAATCCCCATATTGAATCGGCTCCACAACAGAGTTAACAAAAGCTGTTTCCCTTAACATGAAATGAATGAAAATAAGTCTAGCTGAAGTGATAAACGTAACAGAATCTCAGTGCTTTTCATCAGTATTAGGGCGCGATTTAAATTGACCATCACTTGATTCGTAACGAAGATATTCACTTATCCATAAAGACCGATGAATAAGACGTTGGATACGACCACATTTCGAAACAATTCCCATTTCGTTGAATTAAATAAAAAATGAGAGAATATTTTTTGGATAAATTTCATTTTTATTATTATGGTCTTGTTTACAACATACTTTGGGTTTTCTTTTTCGGTTTGTTTCATTCGCAGTTCAATTGCGGGTGTTAACTCAGTTTAAATGGAATCAAATTTCTTTTGTTTCTTTTTTTTATTCAGCAAGTTTACCAGTATTCAATTGTTAAAGTCCATGGCAAACAAGTACAACAGGATAGAAGAAACATTTGAAGTAAATGACCGAGAAGTCAAATTTGTTTAGAGCGATTTTTCTTATTTATATTGTTGGTTTTTGCATAGAGAAAAATATTTGAAGACATTAAATTTAATGAAAGCCACGGCTAATTTAATATTCGATTTTGGGTGAAGAAATAAATAGATTAACTAGAACAGTTTTACAGTGATTTTTCACATTTTCACATTCATTATCATTTAGTATCATTGCATTGCTGTTATCATTTGGATTTTTTTTTTTATTTATTTTCAGTCAACAAATTCACTTTAACTGATCAACGATTGGAAGAGTTCAATGAATTTTCCATCAATATACTTTTCTGCAAACGTATTCATTAGTTGATTCCTGTTTACGTTCCGTTAATAAAAACATGAATATAAAAGGTTCACTTAATACGATCAAAGAGAAATTTAACGGGGTCAATGAAATGATTAAATTATGATGCTCATATAAAATGTGAACATTAAATCATGAGGAAAATAACCTTTAAACTGTAGTTTAATGAGAATCGATTCTTAAATTATGAATGTTTAATCAGGACCATCACTGTACATTAAGTACTCTTAGGCGTCATAACAAACCGCATTCAGTATATTCAGTTAATTGTGAATATTCATTTTAAATACGATTTTGGTTAATGATTATGAACAGTTTTTTTCGTATTTTATCTTCAACCAACTTCTTTCATCTGACCCATAATTTTGATCGCATTATAAATTGCCTCGGTTTATGAAATTTTTAACACAACCAAAGAACCAAAAATAAAACATTAAATGTTCAAAGTCAACAATGATGATGGACCCACAGTATTAAAAAAATTGGATATTTGCTTTAATCAAACCAACAGAATAAAAACAGAATAAATGAAAGAGTATTTGGCTATCAACCAACAGAATGGAAATAAAATGTTTATATTAAAAAGTAAATTTTTAAATGAATCATAATCAAATTGATGCTCGTTACGGTAAAACATTAAATTCAATGTTTCAGTTAAATATAACTGGCAGGTAATACAGACCTTCTGCATAAATATAAAAAAAGAACATCAATAAGAGTTAAAATTTCCAACGAATCTTATTTACACTAAACAATACCAAAAATTAAATGTCCGGAAGACATTTTCCGATCTAAATAATTAATTGCAATACAAATACTATTTTTTAATTAAGGAAATAACAAAGAAACATTTCATTACAAGTTGTACTTGAACGATTGAAAACACTCTAAGTTGATTTCCAATTTAATCTAAAGCTCTTTTACTTTAGAGTCTTATACCCTCCATCAATCGAAAGAAAATTTTAAAATCTTCGAAGTAAATTGATTCTTTTAATTATTAGTTTTCCGTTTCCAAATGACAATTCCATTAAATTTAATTAAGTGATGTTGGTAAAAGAAACGAGTCTTCCGTTGTGATGTATCAATTCAAATTGATTATCAATCCCTTGGTTATTGCCCAGGGACTTAAGGTTTCATTTTATAGAAAACTTTTCCTTCTACGCCTCTGAGACAAAATGTCAATTCAATCTTTTCTCGAAATGTACTAACAAGATTGCTTCATTGCCGTATGATAACCATGCATTATTTATAAGCCGAATTGGGACAATTGGCTGATATTCAGAGTATAAGGACTTAAGCCATACCACGACCATAATAAACAATTGAATACAAAAGAACCAATAATTCGCATTTCCTTTTTTTTTCATTTTCCTTGGCCGAATCAATTTAATCTCTTCCACCGGGTTCGTTGGGTTCATTGGCCATACTAGACAATCACAGAGTTTTTCTGTTTAATACCATTTTGTTTCACAAAACCACTCCAGATTACCAATTCACATTGTTAACAAGAATATTGTAATGAGATCTTCTGGTCACATACACTTTAATTTTATATTTTGCTTTAAGTTAAATATAGAAATATTCCGCCAACCACTTCTGTTAAGTAAACTTCCAACAAATACCGATAACGTTATGTGACCCGAATTTTATTTAAAATACAAAAATATTCTCATATTGGTTTAATTCAATCTGTTCCCAATTTTAATTTCATTTGTTTCAACGTTAACGACATTACTACAGAAAAAAAAAATTACAAATTAATTGGGTCAAATGAATGCAGCATTGCGTAGCATTGTATGTAGTTAAACATATAATTAAACTAAATAATTTTGTTTTATATTGTGACTGTAAAACGCGTCATAATAAATCGCGTAGTACTTGTGGCTTAGTTAAATCCAAAAATTGATTCACTGATTTAGTTCTTATCAGTGAGAATTAATTCTTATTGGGCACGGTCTTTTTAAATTGACCCAATGAGTTCATTAACCCTTTCACGATAATTCTTCATCCAAATCGGTTTCTACTGCGAAATTGAATACCGAAGTAAACGCCACACGATCATTAATATGATTTGCAGAACATTCTGCTAATGGCGTATAAAAATGCAATTCATTGTAAAGACTGACAGCTGTACCATTAACCTCGATTTTCATACAATTTCAATTCATAATGCCTTAATCAAATTGACCATCTGGTTTTCATTTCATTTCTATCTCTATTTACTATCGTGTTCTATTCACCCACCCGATGTGTAAACAAGGGCCACCACCTCGATAACAATGCAATCTGAATATCATTGAACTCTAAATGAATAAAGACACACTTTTCAGTCGGGTTTTTTTTTGGTGTTTACAATACACCGTATTCTACTTATCTTTATTCATTGTATATGTGTGATATTCAATTGATGAATAAATCGCATATAATTAAAATGAAATTTACCGATTGCATAAATACGAAGATATAGAAACATTGGAAATTGTGTTGTCAATAAGATCGTTTCAGTCTATTGAAAAGTGTCATTACAATTGAATGTTTATTCCAAAAAAAAAAAAAAAAAAACATTCCATTTGACCAAATAAACTAAACAATTACACTCAAATTACGTATTTCTTTTCTCTTATTTTTATTTGTCATTATTTACACTTATTGATTAGCGTCCGTATTCAAGGTGAGAAATTTCATACTACAAAATATTCCATTGTTATGGATCCCATTATGTGTTAAACCATATTTAGCTGTTGTTTAATAGTAGCAGTGTGAAGTTCAAAATTGATCATAATTATAGTGTTGTATAACGTATAGTTACCATTAAATTATCGCTCACTTATGATTTTTATCAATCATTTCGATGTGTACGGATCATTGAATTGGCCCAATTAATAATTATTGATAGTATTTTATATGACATTATCACCACAGTGAATGATAAATGATTTAATGAGAATCTTGTGATAGGTTTCATTCAGTTTAAATTTTATCAAATCAGAAATATCATCAGAAGGTTTTAAATCCATTTGTGCAAACATTTCATTATCATAGTCTTGTAGAACCGGATGACAATTGAATAGAATTACGCTACAACAGCTGTGCTCCATAGCAAAAGAACTAATCTAAATTAACCGAAACTATTTTTTGGATATAGAATTTAATTGAATTTGTTCATTTAGTGTTACAATTTAAATGATTTCCTCTTAAATTTCCGTATAATTTGCAAAAATTTGTTGGTATTCTAAAATTCCGTGTTAATGGTCCAGTACATTTGGAGTTATTTTAATATTTTGTTAAACCAAATTTATATCGGTTCTTGTGCGAGTGATACGAGACGTGTAACATACCAAACAAACATAATACAACAAAAAGCAAAAATTTCAACCGTAGATTTGTAAATACAAATGTTTGTTGTACTCATTGTAAAATCCCGGTGTATTGAATCATTGTATTTTGGCAGACGGCTGACTAAAATTCTCTCATTTCTTTGTAAAAGAAATTCACAAAAACATTGTCACAAATAAATTTTATAGTAAATATCGTGGTTCATATGTATGGATATAAAATTGTGTGTAAAAGTAGGTAGTTATTCTTCAACAATCATATAATTTATATGTGGTAATTAACAAAAGATTTATGTGACACACGTTTGGATCAGTGCATCAACAGATCTCGTACGGTGAACAACCAACAAATTCCAATTCAACAAATAGAACAGATAAATTAAATTAAGATTATTCACAAAGTGATAACAGTCTAATTGAAATTATCAAATAAAAATAGAAGTGATAAGAACCAAAAGATTTGAAAATACAAAAGAAAAAATAAACATTAAAAAGTTTAATAAGATTAGCAATAGAGCGCTGAAAATAGTAATACAAATTTTCAACGTATTTTTAGTGATAACCGCATCAAGTATTCCAAATATTGTTTAAGTGTTTAACTCCCCATCTAAATCTATAAATTACAAAGTAAAATACTATGAGCAATGTAAGTTTTGTTTAATTTTAATTAACATGTGATCACTTAGAATTAAACAAATTTGTAAATTTAAGAATAAAAAATTTTTATTTATAATGTAATCTAACGATAATACACAAGAGCTCCCTTAAAATTGTTACTACTGTTGTCCTAAATAATAAAAATTCATGTTTCTTTATTTGGAATTGTGTCATCAAGACGCGTAAAATTCTTATCAATTAAACAAAAACAAAAAATCTTATTTGAATTATTGCACACTAAACTTATGATTTCTCTTAACAATTTATACTTTCTGTAGATTGAATAACAAAAAAAAAAAACTATCATCGTCATATGCCTCCCATTGACTCTTGTTTTTGTTATCAATTTTATTCCCCTTTTATGCTATTCTAATTCATTAAAAACATTTTCATGTTTTTTGTAGTACTTTTAATCATTTCCGTCTCACTTTCATACAATTTATTGTCCATAGATAGATTCAAGAATTGAATATAATTCACGCCCATCCTCAATAAAATATCGCCGAAAATAAAAATTATTATCACTTATAAATGCCATTTAATGATCATCTAAATAAAATTCATTATCAGTTTTTCCTCTCGTCAATTTTTAACGTATCGTTTACGTTCCTATGCCCTCACCACATGGTACTGAATGATTAAATAACATCAAATTAAAATTTGAATTCATACACCATTCATTCGTCACAGCAGATTTCATAGTATTACGTATTTAAAATGAATGCTATGTTGTTTAATCTCCTTTAGTTAAACGGAAATAAATATAAAAACATACAAAACATATTTTGATCAAATTGTTAGCATCTCCAAGTTGGCCCCTTCTATAAAGTATCACTACTAATAAATTCATTTAATATATCCGAATAATCAATATTTTATACGTTTGTTTACAATAATTCCTCTTGATATCCATAAGTCATCTTTTATAATTAGCAGAAGATCCGTTAAATAACGACAGAACATAAAACTAAACTTTAAAATTCCAATAACAATTGTTTACTCATTCATCAGCAACTCGTGTTCTTAATTGTTCTTAAAAGTCACACTAAACACATAAAATTTCATTCAATAATCACTTCTTTTCGCTCTCATCTCTGCCTTTTAGAATATTTCAAGTATTGAACCCATCGTTTTGGTCCATGGCGGTGCTGGTGACATTCCAGATAGTCGTAATGATGGTAAATTAAATGGTTGTATAAAATCAGCTGAAGCTGGTTATGCTCAATTAGCGGCCGGCCGCACTGCACTTGATGCTGTTGAAGCAGCTGTCCGTTATATGGAAGAAGATGATTACTTTAATGCCGGTAATTTTACATTAAAAATTACAAAACTAAACTATTAATTCTACTTAACATTCGATTAATTAATTACTTTACTACTGTTATTAGGTTACGGTTCAGTGTTAACAATCGATGGTAATGTCGAGTTAGAAGCCAGTATTATGGACGGACGTAATTTACATGGTGGCTGTGTCACTGGTATTAAGGATATTTTATATCCAATAACGGTAGCACGTCGTGTCATGGACAAAACAAATCATAATTTTCTTGGTGGTGATGGTGCAATGGAATTTGCTCGTAACGAAGGTTTTGAAATATTAAAACCACCCGGTCAATTAGTGACACCGTATGCTTTAGAAGCATTGGACGAGTATAAAGCTGAATTAGCTACTGGCCGTGATATGACTTATGCTAAAACCGAAATCGGTCATAATGAAAATGAAATTCTAAGAGATATCGGTGAAGTTGGTACAGTTGGAGCTGTTGCGATTGACGCTCATGGTAACATAGCAGCAGCTACATCAACTGGTGGTATTACCGGTAAATTACATGGACGTGTTGGTGATACACCATTACTTGGTTCTGGCACGTATGCTGATAATTTTGTTGGTGGTGTATCAACCACTGGACATGGTGAAACAATAATGCGTTTTAATGTGGCCCAAACAATTATAAAACGTATGGAATTTTTAAAGGAAAACGCTCAAACAGCAACAACTACAAGTCTTGAAGATATGACAAAACGTTTAACAGGCACAGCTGGAGCAATTACAATTAGTGCAAAAGGTGAAATTGGTATACATTTTACATCAGAAAAAATGGCATGGGCATATCGAAAAGGTAATGATATTCATTATGGTATACGTAAAGGTGAGGCCCAACATAAGAAAGTTAATTAATTATAATCACAATTCATTATACGTTACTTATGTATTATTCAGCACAAGATAATTGAAAATAATAAGAGACATTTGAGATAGAAAGAAATAAACCAAACAAAACATTAATAAAATTGAAGCCTAAATACATTTAATTAGTCACTTAGTTATGTTTAATTGAATCTAACAATTTTCATGAATTAAACACAAAAAAAAAACTTGGACAACATCAACCAAATTGTGTCTGTGTTTTCATTTTCAAAATTCCAGAATATAAAGGGAAGCACCACAACATTTAACTATGGAAATTACGTAAATACAATTATTTTACTCTCCCAAAAAAAAAATTGGTTCTTCCAATGGCATAAATACCCAAATTATTTTGCGTCTATTGCTTTTCAAGTTATAAGAATTCGGCACTGTCATTGATTATCACACAGCGTATCTATTACAACAGAGAACTTTTGATCCCTATTCCATTGAAACAATTAAAACATATTATGGAAGTACTGGTGAATAATCAGCAAACAGATTAGGATTGATGAGACTAGACTGGATGGTAATTTCAATTTAATTCATAAATTATTTTGCCAGAGGATCAGTTATAATCGGGCGACGTGCACAATCGGACTAATAAATTATTTTTGCTAATTTCTTTGGTGTTTCGATCAATCATTAAATTTATTTTCTTTAGTCTCTTCATTCTTGAAGACGTATTCTCTTTAAGTGAATAAATATATAGTGCTGATTATCTTATTTCATCTCCAATAAAACGATTATTCGATAAAAATAAAATGTCTGAAGTGAGTTGAATATTCTTTTCAATTGAAATTTAAATGATTAGGATGGTAATTGGTTCATGGATTTGTTTTACTCTTTTCTTTTTTTATTTGTTCAACATTTTTGGGTTTCGGTTAGAATTCAAATCACATCGCTGCAATTGTTATTCATGGTGGTGCTGGTGATGTACCACCTGAACGTGTACCACTTAAAATGAATGGCGTTAAAAATGCAGCACGTGCTGGTTATGAAGTACTTATGGCTGGCGGACATGCCATTGATGCTGTTGAAGCTGCTTGTAATGTTATGGAAGATGACGAATATTTGAATGCTGGTATAACGATCTCTATTTAATTTTGTGTATGTTGTGATTGTCTTAGAAGTGAAGGTCAAGGTTCAACCACCATCCCACCCAAATTTATTGACGTAATTTGTTTCATTTTAATCAATTAGGATATGGTTCAGTGTTGAATATGAAGGGAGAAATTGAAATGGACGCAAGCATTATGAATGGCCAGACATTGAAAGCTGGCTGTGTAAGTTTAGTACAGGATATACCGAATCCAATTAGTTTAGCAAAAGCTGTGATGGAGAAAGCCCAGACCGAAGAAAGTCCGATTTTCTTATGTGCTCATGGTGCTATGAATTTTGCACGAGATAATGGTATTGAAATTCTATCACCACCTGGTCAATTAGTAACCGATTATGCACGCGAAGCACTTAAGTTACATATTGAACATTTAAAAAGTCAAGAACATTTGACCGAAGAAGAAAAAGAATCTAAGAAATTTGGTGAAGTTGGAACTGTTGGCGCGGTAGCCATTGATATTCATGGTAATGTAGCTGCGGCCACAACTACTGGTGGCATGACTGGAAAAGTACCAGGTCGTATTGGAGATACTCCACAAATTGGTTCGGGTACATATGCAGATAATTCAGTTGGTGCTGTATCATCTACAGGTATTGTTTATCATACATATGTATATCGTTTATGAAAATCTTCATTGACGTATTGATTAATTACAGGAACTGGTGAAGTTATCATGCGACAAAATTTGGCACAGAATATCATTAAGCGTATGGAATGGCTTGGCATGGATGCACAATCAGCCACAGAAGCTGGTGTTTCAGAAATGACAAAGAAATTTATTGGTACCGGTGGCGCCATATCCATTGATAAAAATAGTAATGTTGGTGTACATTACACATCAAATATTTTACCATGGGCCTCATACAAAGATCATATTTTAAGTTTCGGCACTTGGCCAGGTGAAAAATTTGAAGAACAAAATGGTTTGTAAAATCTCGCCACATACACACACAGCCCCAGATACACATCAACCGTTTAAAGTACAAGGGAATTATAGCCAAAGAGAGAATAATATGATATAAAAGATATAAATAAGAATAAAACTCACTCAGTTGTCGTTGAATGTTAAAAGTCCTTAGTTCTGTTCTGTTTTCTGCCATTAATTCCTATTAGTCCATGGTTCAAAAGTTCCATCGTTATAATTTCGTTAAAAACTAGTCAAGCATTTGTTACAATACATTTCCGCTGTTTACTTCTCGTTCCGATTCATGGGCATGTGTTTCACCATAACAATGTTTTTTCTCTGGATTACGATATTTATTTTCATGCTGTACAGAATGTGAGTTTGTTCGACACTTTGCCAAACAAAGTTCAAATTGATCTTTGACGGTTGCGAATACAGGTGCATGACGTCCGCTGGCTTGTGCCAAGACTTTTTCTAAAAGATCACGCTAAAAATATAAGGAATAGTATACCAATAAGTTTCAAACACAAACAATCAGTTTTTTATGATGGGCAAATCTCTTACCTTTTGTGGCTGTAAACAACAACTAACACAATGTTCATAGATTGTGCAACAACCGTTTTCACTGCAATCACTGCAATAATATTGAATGGTATTTTCAGCCTCCACATTACAGCATCCCGTTGATAACAGGTCAGAACGGGAACATACAAAACCGCGATCATCGACCAATAAAACTTGGCCTTGCACCGAGTTTCGGCACATTACATTCGGGTCATTTGTTATATTAAATTCTTCATGTAGAGAACGCCATATAATCGGATGTTCACGCGTCACTTTAAACTCGTCATCAAACAGAATACCGTGCTAAAATGAGATTAGAAGAATTTGTATTTGAGTTATTCAATTATTTCAATGCCTTTTGGTACTTACATTCCGCAGAAGATTAAGTACACAATATGTTAGAGACAGACTGAAAATGACTCCTAAAACTACGCGTTTTCTTAAGAAATGTACAAATGGAAACCACATTATTATCACTGTGTGTGACGACTTGATAACATTATAAATTAAGTTGGAATTTAAACAGTTCCATTAAAATGATAAGCGCACCAGAATCCCTCCGGAAGAGACACCGCTGACGAAGGTTCACTCGTAATTGCATAGAATTTTTTATTTATCTGTTCATTTCAAGTTGTCTCTATTCCTTGGACGTTTAATATGTTCACTTTACTAATTAACACATATCAGAATGTTTTTAATATCAATTTAATTAATTTTTTACGGAATTTTCTGCCTTTCAAGCAATTTGTTTTTGTTTTGGTTTTGTTTTTGTAGCTAGTGTTTAATTATGTACACCAGATGGCGCATTTGTTCCTGGAACACAATTATCACAAGTGAAATACCGTAGAAGCGCTCAACAATCATACCGCCACTTACTTCCGGAAAATTTAAAATAAAATGTTTCAAATATTTGAATTTATCGTTTGATTCCGTTTTAATAAATTGCTCTCATAATATGATAGATTGAATTAATATTCTTTCTATTAATTGAATATTATATGAGAAATGTCGTTTTATTGAATATGTCGATCAGGTCGTTTACGATTTTCGTTTGAATTATCACATTTGTAGCCGGGATTGGGTTAATCCGTCATTTTTGTTCAGTGAATTTTTCTGTGAGATGAATAGAAAAACACTAGAAAAAGGCTAAACAATTAAATAAGAACAAAAAAACAGTGTTTATTGTGTTCTGTGACCGTGTGTATCGCACATCGGTGGCTATTTTTTTATCTCCATCTTTTGTATTAACCATGCACAATAGACACAGTGTCCTCTTATTCTTATTTCGAGCGTTTTATCTTTCTAATCAATCTCAAAATAATAACCGGCATATTTTCAGTGTAAAACTGCCGGCCATCAAAGTGTTAAGTTAATATTGAGATTGCCAGAATAAATTGTACGGAATCGGATCCAAATTGACACACTATTTCGAATAGCTCCCGAAAATGCAATGCATATTGACACATTGTTAAATAAAACGAAATTTACCGAATTTTGAAAAAGTCACACAAAATCCAAACCAATTAAAATCCAATTTTTCCGACACGCAAACAAATAATTTTCTAAAATTTGAATTAAAATTAAAGAGAAAAATTTTTAGTGAATTATTTTGGAATAACGCGAAAATGTCACCACAAGTTAGGAAATTAGCGCCAGACTTTTCTGGTACGGCAGTGTTCAATGGAGAAATTATTCAGTTGAATATGAGCCAATACGTTGGAAAATATGTGGTACTCTTCTTTTATCCGTTAGACTTTACATTCGTTTGCCCAACGGAAATAATTGCATTTAGTGAACGGATCTCAGAGTTCCAAAGGATCAATTGTGATGTGATTGCATGCAGCACAGACTCGGAATATACGCACTTGGCATGGACCAACACAAACAGGAATGAAGGTGGTCTCGGTCCAATCAATATTCCACTGTTAGCTGACAAATCGATGAAGACATGCCGTGTATATGGTGTACTCGATGAGGAAACTGGCATCCCATTTCGAGGCCTATTCATAATTGATGGCAATCAAAAACTCCGACAAATAACTATTAACGATTTACCAGTTGGCCGGAGTATCGATGAAACATTACGTTTAGTGCAGGCGTTACAGCACACCGACGAATTTGGTGAAGTGTGCCCGGCTAATTGGAAACCAGGTGAGAAAGCATTGGTGCCAAACAGCAATGAATCTCGTGAATATTTTAAACATTTCAAACCTGGAAAGAAAAAACCAATCTAATTTGACATCCATTCACGGAAAATCAAGCCAACAATTTAATGTTTGAAATGATTTTTTATTCACTTAATTTAATTAATTTTAACTGTAAAAATCGGTGGAATAGAATTAGTTTAGTTAGAATATTATTTTGCAAAATTTAATCATCTTGATTGTATGAATTATTATAACTCATTATCCGTACGTTAGTTAATTGTTTGGTCAATAAGTAAATTAGATTCGTTATTGATTACATCTCTTGTAGTGTTTATCAACTTATTAGTCTTTATGTTTTATCAAAAACTAATCAAATTTTATTGTGAATAAAATTTATTCTCTAATTTCGTTACAAATTGAATACAATTCCTTTTCGATATTCAATATTTAGCATCAATTCGACTGTTACTAACTTGATTCATATTTGTGTGTTTGGCTTATCATTATTTATTTTATAATAATAAAAAACTATTGATTTCTTATTGCTGATTACAAATCAAAAATTGATTGTTTCTCTCTATTGATAGGTTTGGGTACAATTTCATTAAGCGTGAAACCATTACAAATCCCTGAATCCCTAAATATAATATCAGCATCAATCCGTTTACCAGAATTTGTACATAAACCACTACAAGAAGAGACAACCAGTAATCAATTAACATCAGCTTCAATGAGCAGTCCATCAAATCTACCACGATTACCAAATAGAATTGATGATACACCAGTATCACGGCTTGCCTTTAGAGTTGCACAACCAGAAACCATTCCAACTGATCCACGATAGAAAATTTCACATTAAATGATTCCAACCAGATAAATTGTAAGCAAATTAACAAGAGAGAAAAAAATAATGTTCTACTTTTTCTTAATTGATAAATTCTTCTTTGTTATCATTCTCACCTTTTGAAAAAAATTATAAATAAAAAGAATTATTCTACTTATCTATCGTCACTACACCTTCGTTATTTCTATCTGTGTTAAGCGATTTACCGGCTAAAAGAAAATCCAGTCGGATAAAAGAGAAGCAAAAAATTAAATTCTCTTTAAATTCAAGCGTCGGAATTGATCGAATTGTACCACACGATGTACAGAAAACATCAGCCAATTTACATGATAATTTAATTTAAACCGTCTTCGGTGTCTATTTTTTTTTGCTTCTTTTACTTTCTTATATTTTTTTTTCGTCTTCTGTACTTGTCTTAGCATCAAATATTCGCATCGGCCTTCAATTTCATAAAAATGTGAGAACATTTTTTAGTCAGTTAGCTGATTTCTTTTTTTTTCTACTCTCAATCTAACGAAATTCCATATTAAGACTTTTAAGCAGCAACGGAAAAACTGATGGTACACTGGTATGAGTCAAAATCTTATACTTTTCATCGATGATGCAATGGGAACGGTTACGAAGAACGTTGCTGTAATCAGCCAAACATATTTTGTGTATATAATTTTGTCTTGATTGAATTATGGGTCCCGTGATTTGAACACAAAACTTTTCTTTCTCTTTATTTTCACAATGATTTTTTTTTGTCACAATTTTGTTGCTTTCACCACTTCATTCCTATGGTTCGACTCATTTTAATGTTTAGTGACTTTAGCATAGGCAAAAGAGAAAAAAATAACTAAATAAGATTATCCATGGTTTTCAATAATTGCATTTACACTATGTTTTTCAAACTGTGCCCCCAGTTTTTATTCGTAGTACATCATCAGACATTGAAGCAAATTCAGAACAACAGAAGGCAAAAGAAAAACTTGATGTTATCTCAAGTCATATGAACCGTACCATAACGCCTTATTATCATCGTACCAGTTAAACCCACAAAAAGGAAATCACCCGATTATGTTAAATGCGTGTTCACCAGTGTGAATGTATTTTCAATGGTTTCTCTTTGACTACCAATGACAATGATAATTTTCACATTGTATGTATTTAAGTGGAACGAAAAAATATACTGTCGTCAATAGCACAACATAATTTAACCTCATCAATAAACGATACTCGTTGATGTTTAATGCCATTTAAAAAAAAAAAAGGAAATTTTCTCTTTTTATTTCGTACGAGAATCGAGTTCTTTTTAACGGTAACAAATTGAAGGTTATTGAAAGAATATTCAGTTACGAATACATAAGAACGAAATCTAATTGGATCCATATTCAAATGAAGAAGAAACCCATTGGTGGTGGGCCTCGAGGGGTTGTTTTTATTTCGATACAAAACAGTGTATGCGTTCTCGCATTAAAATGTTGCAATAACAAAAAAAAAAATTCTCTTTACAGATTAAACCGAAAATATGTTGAACCTATAAATGATTTGTTTCTTTAGTCGATATGTTAACAAAAATATCGGTGAAATGATGTGAAAAAGTAAAAACGATAAAGAAAATAATGTTCGATGGTGTGCACCCTTCCCTCCCTCACATATAAGAACAAAATTTTATTATTGCTGTTATGTTTAAATGTCCTCTGTTTTCATATACTTATATATCATGAAGGTTATGTATTACTTCTTGTTGCCGTTTGAATTAAGAGATTGTTATTTCATAACACTTCACTTGATTGGGCCTTAAATATAGTATACGGAGAACATCTTTTCTGTTCGACCGAATTATCTTGAAGTGTATATGAAAGTTCAGTGAAATTACTTTACCAAGTTCAACGACAACCCAAACGGAATAAAAATAATCGAATGTAACGACCCGATATAGAAAGAACAGTGAAAAAAAAAGAAAACGAATGTCTAAACGGAATCAAAACAACAAAAATCTAATGAAATGAAATCCTTTTCAAGATATCTCGTGTGTCTGGCCTTAAGCTAAAAACAAGACAAGAAAAAAGCATAACAAAACAATTTGTACTATAAAAACTCTAAGGAACTAGGACGATTATAGGAGTCATGGTTTGAGTTATTTTCAAAATGATAACAATTCTGGTTTTTTTTTTTTGTTGTGGAACAAAATCACTTATTTCATGCATTTTTCTTTTCTTCCTCTCAGTTATCTCAATTAATATAATTAAATTATTACAAATAATTGTTTGTTCATTAAACTCAATTGAATTGGTAACAAATATAATCATTATCTCATCACAACTCTTAAATCATTAAATGATTGCATGTCACAACAATACTTTATATTGTTAAATTCGGTCGTTATCTTATTACGTTTAAATTAAATTTTACAATACACAACGTTTATTTAAATTGCATGCATAAACAACGAAATATTTATCACTTCAAGAGTATCTATCTAACATAGTTTTCTACTTTTCATGTTAATCAATTATCAGTTCTTCTTGAGAAAAACATATCGCAAGAATAAGTTACTTTTTCAAATTTCCCTACAATCCCAGAAAAAAAAAATGTTTTAAATTTAAAAGAAAAAAAAAATAGTAAAGTTATCGTTAATCTAATTATTTCAACAAAAGAAAGAAAAATGAAAATTCCTTTGCACTGCAACTGTTTCCTTATTGTCTTTGCCTATCCTCATTCATTTTTCCAATAAAGAATTACAAAACATAATCAAATTATTTAATTTTCTTTTTAAATTTAAGCCAATTGGTTAATAATAATTAATAGAAATTTTATCATTTAAAAATAGATAATTATTGAATTAATTCAATCATGTATGAAAGTTTACGTTTAAATAAATTCTTAAACATTCCAGACGTTAAGAAACTTTTCTCCAGTGGATATAAATCTTTAGGTTTTCCAAATAAACAGCGTCTCACATTCGAAAATCTATCTTTCCATTGACTTCTAATCCAATGAATCACACTTTATATTTCAAGTCAATTCGTATTGAAGTCAAATTCATATTCGTATAACCCCATCGATCAATTTAATTTTTGTTTAGTTAATAAGTACTTTCGTTCATTTTTACCTTAAATTCTAAAGCAAATGTCTTCATCCTTTCTTAACGGTATAAGCCATCATATTTATCTGTTTATCCAATCATGGCAATCATTTTAATTAACATCAAATCAATTAAATATTCCATGAATTTGAAAGAAAATTATTCTAAATCTATTTCTTTCATTTCTTTTTTCTTTCTTGGTTCATTGAAACATAATTTTGTTTTTAATTTTTCTTCGTTTCATATATTCTTTCGGTGATTTTTGATTGAATTTTTATGTTTTTTAAATTATAATTAAATGATTCCATTTAATTGTAACCGAATGATGAACGTCGTTCAGCACCAGGTGCTGCTGAACCAGAAAATTTTCCCATTGTTGTGGGCGAATATGGTGTATCCGTTTGATTAGTTTTTGTACCGATATTAGCATTATTTTGCATATTACGTGCTGCTGCCATTGTTTGTATCGCCATCAATAGTTTTTTACGGGCACCGAACGCCCTAATGCCCATATCAACTAAATTCTCATCGGTCAACGATGAAAATACATCCATGTCAATTTCATTGACAACAAATGTTTCTGAATTTTTTCCAAATCATTGGAAATTTCAAACGAATTGCCAACAAACAGAAAAACAATTTTTTACAATAACAACGAAGAAAATAAGAATAATTCCGATTAAATTCATATAAAAATAAAAGAAAAAGAGAAAAAATTTATTAAAACATGTACTCACTTATGTAATGCTCCAATCCCAATTTTGTTAATAAAGTGTAAATATCAGTTGGTTGACTCAACTGCTGGTTACGATGTTGTGATGTTGATGCTTCAGCAACACCAGTTGTTGCACCCATACGATATGGTGATGCATTTGCACGAGCCATTACTGATTCCCGATGCTCATTCCAAGTCATCAAACGTTCATTGTTAATTGAGTCAATCGGTGGTACTGGTGATGTTTTACTCATACCTAAACCAACCCAGTTACCAGTTGGTGTACGTAATTCATTTGGATTTGGTGGACAATCCATTGCTTTATAACCATCAATACGTTTCATATCGAATTCATAAGTGTTACTCTGCATTACGTGATTTACAAAAAGAAATAAAATTGTTATTTTTTTTGTTGTTTTTATAAGAAATTGTAATTCACACAAAATGATTTACCTTTTCACTATAACTAGTTGATGGTGATTGATTGATTGCAGAGAATTGTGAACCCGTAGCATCACCTAAATGTTGTGATTGTTGTTCCAATTGATTACTGTTGGCACTGAAACGACCACTTTCTGGTGAATGACCGGTTGATGATGTCCGTCCTGACACTGGATGATTATACATTGGATACAATTGATCCA
Organism: Coboldia fuscipes; assembly: GCA_001014335.1. NCBI lineage: Eukaryota > Metazoa > Arthropoda > Insecta > Diptera > Scatopsidae > Coboldia > Coboldia fuscipes. The sequence goes on from JXOR01000412.1 coordinate 270,840, forward strand.
AAGATGTGGTACTGCCACCCAAGCTTTGATAACCGCTTGTATTTTGACTTCTGGGTGATAATTTTTGCATACCACTGGATGTACCAGCCACTGTACTTGGCCCACTAAAACCAAATGCTTGAGACTGTGAATTACGTTGAATGGTTTGATGTTGTTGTTGTTGTTGTTGTTGCTGTTGCTGATGGTGTGACGGTGGTTGTAATCTATTTTGTTGATTCATTGGATATGACGGTAATCCAGGTGGTGTTAAATTGAATTTTGGATATTTTGAGATGGCACCTAAAGCAGCAGCAGCATAATTCGGTGATGATGGAAAATTTGGTGTTACCGGTTGATCAGCATTACTTAGTGTTAATATATTAGTCAATGCCTTTTTAAATGCCATTTCATTGTCCAAATCATTTGGTGAAAAATAGCTTTCCGGTATCTCTGGTATCACCATTGGTGTTGGTAATTTTAGTAATTCATGACGTGCCTCATAAATTTTACCTAAAATAACAAAACAAAACATTTTGATGTTTAGTGGCTGATCACAAAGACGTGAATGTATTGAATAATAATGTAAACTAATTGCCCTTGTAGGTGTTTTTAATTACTCACCTATAAATTTTTCAACACCCTTAATTATGATACCCATTGGACCAAATTTACATTTTTGTTTAATATTTATTAGTACACCATAACGATTATTGATTTCAGCTATTTCGGATGAATCAATATTTGTTTCTTGATAATCAAATATTAATGTAATTGGCAAGTTACCCTAAAATTAGAATCATATAGTGCGAATTACAATAATTACAATTTGATAAATTAGTTTAATTCGGATACGTACAATCAATTGTTGTCTAGCACTATAGACATTCTCAATAGTACCAGTGATTGTCACTTGTGATTTCTTAATTGTTTTTATATTTGAATCATTGACGTCAGGAAACATAATCTAAAATCCATTAAAAATCCACCAAATTAAACAAAAAGAAAATTCAAAATGAAACAATTGAATTACCTTTGTTTTAGTTCTACCCATAATACCAAGTAGATTACAACTCCTTGGCCCCTTTACAATGCCATGATGTTGTGTTGATACTTCCAATTGCATTTGCACATGCATCATACTCTGGACAATTTTAATTCAATCAATATATTGGAATCCAATTAAATTTTGTTTTTTGTTTTATCATCCATTTTATTCCGTTGTTAATTTAATTCCAATCAATCAGAATAAAAGTGGCATTAAAATCAATAAAAACAATTTTGTTTTTTTTTTTTTTTTTAAATTCAATCATACAAAAATGAATAAAATTTTAAACAAAACAAAATTGAATTTTAATGAACATATTAGTCCTTACCGCACATTCATTACACATGTAATTAATAAGTAATTGGGTGGCCGTTTGTACACGTTCTGCTTCCTTTTCAGCACCCTTAACCAATACCAATGATGAATGAAGCTTTGGTCGATTTGAAAATGTCACCTATTTATTATAAGATTGTATACAATAGATAACACCATATCAGTATACCATAAAATAAATGAAAATTTAAAGAAAAGAACAAAATTTATTTGTAAACATAAACAAACCACTTGATTGCGATTGATATCAACATGATACAAATAAAAAAATAAAAAAAAAACTTCAATCTAATACTCACCTGTACATTATAATTGGTTTCAATCTCTTTTACATATGGTGTATCCTTATCGGGTACAGTATGTCCAGGCGCTGTAATTGGTAATTCAAATGATATAATCAGAGGTGTTGAACCCTGAAATGAGACGAAACCAAAATAGAATGAACATAAGACCATCAGGATTTAGTGTTTTATAAATCCAATCTTATTTGATACTTGATTACCAATTTGTGTTCGTGTATGGTTTTGTATTATTCTATATGAGTATATCTCATTTAATATTCGTCTCTGTCTTTTTGATTCTGATAAAAATCAATTTTGGTAAACAAACAGAATTTCTAAATACGATTTTCGTACTAATGGTTCTCAGTGGGTGGGTGGTGGATGGTGGAATAACTCAGTAGACTGTAGAATTTTTCATTTGGTAAAACTCTTAACTGAGAAAAAGGAAACACGGTGTGACCCATCAAACTGAAAAGATATTGTCTCGTGTCTTGAATTCTTAAATGGCTGATATGGATCTTTAAAAACGACTTGTTTTCTTCTTTTATTCATCTTGAAGAGTTTTTATTCAAATTCTTCAGTGTTTGATGATGGTGTTCAACACCATTACGATGTATTTTCGGACTCGGTAGTATGGGTAAATGAAGGAATAAAGCATCTCTAAATTGCTGGATTTTATAGGTTTAAAACGGATGATTCGGATGATACAAAGGAACCCAGAGTATTAAAGATTGTGAATGACTCAGCGATCATTGGGTTTTTCCTCATCAATTTATAGTGTTTTCTACTTCCGTTTCAACCACCACCATCACCAACGCCAACTCTTTTCAATTTAATATTTGTAAAGAAAATAAAAAAAAAAAATTTGTTCTGATAACGGGGGATATTTGCTGTATAGAAAAGTAAAACAAATTACTCGAACTAAAGAACGAGCTCGTTCAACTCCTTCTAAGCTGCCGCATAAGGATACTTGATTACTTTTCTCTGTTGGATTTGAACGATTTGAATCAGGAAAATGAATATGAGTTTTTGTATCGTCCATTATCCGTTTTATATTATTGCCATATCGTCCAATTATATACGAGTGGTCAGTATATGAAACATCCATTTTCATAATAACACGAGTTCCCTATAAAAAAATGAAAATAAAAAAAAAAAAAAAGAAATTTGTAAAATCCATCGTTTCAATTAGGAACCGTATTGTTTCAACATGATGAGAATACTCACCTTTGAGTCCAATGTAGACAAAACTTGTTCTTTAGCCGTTACTACATCTTCCATACGTCCAACAATTCTAACATGTGGATCTAAAAATTGATTCAATTAGTTTACCTTTATGGTAACTCACATAAAAATACTCAAATTAAATTGTAATCAAACAATCTGAAAATATTTACCTTTCTTAGTCTTTGCACCAACTTTTAGCTTATGGGGCCAGCCAATATAAGTCGATGTATCTTTCATAATCTATAAAATTCATTGAATTATTTAATCATTTATTCAATTATTCGAAAAATATTTCAATTGTTTACCGCTTGAAAGAATTCTTCGGCACTGTTCACATCTTCTGTTTGAGTCGGTGCTAATCAAAATGACAAAAAAAAAAAAAAACAAAATTTGTCAATTTCAATGACATGAAATTTTTGTGTGTATAACAATACCAGTAATGGTAACTCAATTCTTTTAGTGTCAAAATTAATTTATAAAATTTGCTGTCACTTACTACGTATCATTGCTTCGAGCTTTTGTCGATCAACACGGAATCGTTCTGTAAACAAATCTTCGGGATTTGCAACACCTAACTGTGCTGCAATTGTCCGTAAATCACCGTTACCACTCCAGTAACTATCCGCTGATGATATTTCACTTTGATTCTCATTTAAATTATTGCCAGCATCCGTTACAGTATTACCAGCAACTTGATACATTAATTTATTAAACGTTGTTGTACTTGTACACGAAGTCATCATTTAGAAGTGTATTTTGTTATTCTTTTTTATTAATTAATTTAATCTAACACAAGTGTTGCCTATTCAATTTCAGAATAAAAAAATAATAAAAATGTTACTTTTATCATATATCAGGTATCTTATTAAATTCAAGGCAAGGCATGAGAGAATGGGAAACGTAATTTTAATCAAAGAATTTTCTATAATTGATAAGTGGTTTTATCCTTTGACAGTAACTCAATTGAAATTTGTATTGGAGTACAGTTGACCTTAATCAAATCGGGTGCTACCAACGTATTAATACGAGTATCATACGTTGAGTGACGTCGTCAATGAGTACAAAGAGTAACTTTAGATGGAAATCAGATGAGGAAATTAATTGAATTACCTTTATCACTAATTAATATAAATTGTTTTCAATTAATATTCACTATAACTAACTAAACAAAATAGAAATATCTAATTATCTATTTGTCTTAAAAGATTATTCTTTAAATTAATCGTATTTGGTACAAATTTTAATTTAAACACACTTAACATCAACACCAAGGGATCTTAATTTAGAGTTTTGGGTATCTTCTTGTCAAGAATTAGTAAGAAACGAGGTATACAATTTGATTTTGATCACAAATCAGATTTAAAAAAAAAAGAATCAGTCGATTTTAATTGTGAGTTTTAACTGAATGCTAATTGAAATCCAGAAAAAAATGGTAACTATCTGTTCTTCACCAATGACACAAATTAAATAATTGATTTTAAGAGAGTTTACCAAATAATAGAGAATCATTTATTGCAATTCAACATTCAGTCAAAATGCAACAAAGAATAAAATTCGAATAATTCGGTCTCGTTCCTACATCAATTACTGAACAAAAACTATTTTCAAAACTGAGAAATTCTATTGAATTGTAATTGGTATTCCGAATTAATGAATAATCAATTGAAAGTAATTTATGCACTTAAGAAATCTCCTCAATTGAGTACAGTAAGCATTGTTTAACTTTCAGGGTTTTTGGCTTAGGAACGAAACAATTTGATTCTGTTTTCGATTCCCGTTACCAAAGCCCCTTGGATATTCAACAAAGAGCAAGAGGTGACTTAAAATTTAGTAATCAAAATTTAGGCGATTAGTTATACTTATTAAATTGAATTACGCTAAGATAAAGTTGTAGTTCTGTTATTTGTCTATTTATTGATATAGTCACAAGTAAATAATTTTGCAAATTTTTCACTGTCTGAAATGTCCACTTCACTTAAAGTTCAACGTTTGATTAATTCAATTTCGTGATATGGCTGTCGATGACCGTTTCCCCTTGTTTCCAATTGTAATTGAAGGTTTTTTTGCAACACAAAAAGTATTAAAATTTTCTGGTTTTAAATGGATATTTCATTCATTTATTGATGAGATCAGTTTTGACATATCGATTGAATAAGACTTGTTTAGAGGGATCAGTATCATTTACGTTAGTTTTTATTCGATTTTTATTATAATTCGATGGCAAAAACAACTGTTCGATGTGTCTGATGAAAGTAAAAAAAAAAACTCATTTCATTCAATTAATCGATTGATAATGATGATATTGGAATCTGATATAATCAAAAACAGTAATCCTTCAATTGTAACAGCATTTCACCCTTGATTTAATCAATAATAACATTTTTCGAAGTTCAATGAACCACTTTGATTGAAAAGTTTCATATTTCTTCAAGTGTTCAATTGAATTTCGTTGCAATTTTTTATTATTCTTTCGATTATGATGACGTTTTGAAAGTTTTTAACTTGAGACGCATAACTTTATTGTTTTCTTTTTTATTTTCTTCAACCAAAAATAAGAAAAATTCAAAACTAAGTTTTTTTGATTAAAGAATAATAAAGAAAGTTAAAATGAAAATAAATAAAACATTCAATCATAGTGTTGAGACATTTCTTTCTATGGTAAGAAAACAATTCACATGATTTGTTCTATAGCAAATATGTAAGAAATTCATTTAACTTTTGTTGAATGCAAAAGTGTTAAAAATCATATAAATTCTTTATGGTAAAAGTGCAAATAAAAAAAAAAATTAATTACAGATGAAATACGAATTCTTTACAAAGAAATTCGATGATTATTTGACTCTAAAGTTTCGTAGAGATAAATTTATTTGTTGCAATTAATTCCTTTCTTTTCAATTGTTGCCATAAGTGTATTACTATTCTAATTAAAAAATATCATCATACATAACCCATAGAAGAGACAACAAATTTGTTACAATTTAATCGCTTACCAATTTATGGGTGTAAAGTAATTTCATATAGAATTACCCCCAAAAAATGGGAACAAATTCACAGACAGAGAAAATCAACTAAAAGTCTTTCGCTCTTTAATTTTAACAATAAATAAAAGAGTTGAGTTCTTTGCGTTACAAAACCTTAATTTATAGTTCCACTGCCGTATAATACCATCAGTTAGTTTCTGTATTTTACAATATAGACACTCTACCAGATGAGAATGTACAAAACTTGTTAGTTTTATCAACAGAGAAGTACCGTATAGAATGATTCTCCTCACCTCACTATATCAACGATTCTATTTACAAATTTCACAGTGGATAGCGTCTGTATTTTTTTTCTATATTATTTCCTAGTTGGTATTTAAATTGCAACATACAAATTTAATCACATAAAATGTATACATGTCACTTTCATCACTTGTGCATATCTCATCAATTGTATCCTACTACTCTCCCAAAAGCGAGAAAAAACAATTGAAAACATAATATCCTACCTACTGCATGTGAATCAATTTTACATTCATTGTTTATCCAGTTACTTTAGATTACTTAATTTAATGCATCAACAAAATAAGAGAAAACCATTTATAATGTTTCATCTCGTGTTAAATTTTCCAATGAAAACGCGATTATTTTCGCGTTACAAAATTTGTTTCTAATTATCGTGTAGTGAAAATATTCAATTAAAATTGAATGAAAAATGTTTGGTATTTTCATGATAATTTATAAATAGTTGGATGAATAAATGAAATCACCTGAAAGTAATATCAATACAATAGAAAAACTATAAAATTTCAATCTTTGGTGTAATGTGATATGAAACAAATACCCGATTAATTTATCCATTGAATAAGTACGTAGCGTTACAATTAATTGGACTCTGTATGATATTTATGCTCAAATAGTTGTGAAACGGCTGTAATCTTTCTGTTGAATTGAACTGAAAACAGCAAATAATTTGTGTTTTGCTGTTTTTCCGTAAAACTTGACCTCAACAAAATGTGTTCAGCAAATGATTACGTTTTGAAAACGACACGAATGATATGTTGTTATATGAATATTTTATTAATATTCAATGCACTACATTAACATAATAGAGGTAAACCGAATTTTGAACCAATTAATAGTTACCATGCTCTCGTTTGCTCTCCTCTCTCGGGGAATATAAATCAAATGGAAAATTTAATGGTTAAACAACCAAATTTCAATGGTCAATATTCACTAATTATAATACCACGGTGATATACACTGATAGTTTCTAATATTCAATGATTGTTTACTGAAATACTATTTACCATTTCATATCATTGTAATAATAATTTTTTCCTGATTAAAACCGCATTAAATGAACTGCCATACTCAGTTATACAGTTACGTTTATGTCCAATAATACATAAATATTAATTAGCAATTTATAGAATGCTACTTCATTAAATCAATTCAACGGTTTGCGACTATTTATTCCACTGTTGGGTAAGGCAATGATATCAAGAATTTTCAATTTGTTATTTAGATTATGGAACATTCCTTCATCTCTTGATAATTTTCATGTCAATTTATTTAAATATGACAATCATTTGATATATTGGCATCATATCCATACAATGAATATGAAATTAAATTCTAGAAAAAACCGCTGTTATACGGCAGAGCGTTTTGATCTTCGATGAAAAATCAAAGTTTTTTTGCCTTTAGATTCTTCTGTCACTTGGAATTTCATACAGAAAAAAAGCTCTCGTTTTTGATGTCCCACGTTATTGCACCGTATGGTATTTAAACATGATTCTTGTAAGACCTTAAGATTGGTATCATGTAATGAAGGCAATTTTACCCATTGATATGTAACCAGCATACGGTTGTTATGTAAAGAATGAAAAATGAAAATCTCTTGTGTGGTGTGTTATAAAGAAAATCTCATTTACGGAAGTCATCTGTCACAGTACTAAGAAGACTGTCACTCAAATACCAATCCCTTTTTCTTATGTTGCGGTTTTTATTTGAATTTCTTGAAATTTTCTTACATCACGTGGTGTTACTTCTAGGAAAAATCAAGGAATTGTAAATTCTAATATGATTTTCACGATAATGATTTTCAGGGAAATGTTGAGTTTTTGTGGTCGAAGTAAATTTCACTGAACCAAACGCTATAATAATACTGAATGGTTCAAAGTGATAACAACCTGATGGATTTTAAGAAAAAAGAGAACAGAAACATCTTTAAGGGTTTTTACTTCAACGATAAAAACAAAAATATAAATGGTTTCAAACTCACCTACTGGCCAAGAAATGTGACTAGTAGATTTCACATCTGTTACACCATAGGATTCCATTTGGATTAAAAACATTAACAAATCCACAAAAAAGAACGATTAATAACGAAAAGTTTAAAATACCGAAATTGAAATGCATAAGAAACCATCACCTGTGTATTGCAACTTTCAAGGGGTTTGTTTCTGTTTTTATTTCGGGTGAAAATTAATAGAAAACAAGTCACGGTACACCTGATGCTGATTGATTGAACTAAAAGTTCTTATTTTAAAAGAGTACTTGATACCAGTTCTACTTGAAGCTCATCTTGAAATAAATTGCTAAAGAGGAAAACTGATGAATTTAAATTTGATATTGGATTATTAATTGATATCAGTTATATGAGATAAACATATCGGTTTTGATTAAATTCATATGCCACTCGTATCATATAACGATTTTAATCTTTACCATATTCAATTTAATAAACAAATCATAAAGTGTGACCAATCAATATTTTAAATTAAACACTTCTCAATCGTTCTATGCAATTGAATCATAAATATTTAATTGTATACGCCAATTGAATACAGAAGTGGATTAATAAAAAACAATAAAAGAGTCAAATGTATGGTAATATGAACAATTAAATCCAGAATATTAACTCATAAGCACATAACTAATCAAAAATTCATCTAAAATATTACCGTTTACCTGGAATGTATAATGAGATTGATATGTGCATACGATGTGAATTGGTTTAATTGAATTGTTTGTATGCATAATGTTACACAACTATTATGTGACTTTACATAAAATAAAAGAGTTATTTTATCGGATTAAACACGAACATTGAATTAAAAGTGGCAAATCTACAGAACTTTCTAAGGTAATTGGATGGACCTCTTTCCATTGTGTATAGACAAAAGAAAGACTATCGGTATAATGGTAAACTTTGATTGACAATTTATCCACACAGTTTTTGTTCTTCGACTCGTTGTTGAATTTTCAAAGGAACAAAAAAAAAAACTTCTTCTAGCCAAACGAGACAGCCAATCTTAATTGAAAACGTTTCTTATTTCTTTATATATTCTCCTTTTTGTCCATTTTAATTTCTTCATTCACCGGGCGATAAAGTTTAAAGCAAAGAAAAGAGTGAGTTTTTTTTTGAAGGACTTGTTTGAATTTCTTTAATGTCACTTCTTAAGATCATTGAATTAAAACGAAGCAATAGTATGAGAGTAAAATGTCATCGGAAATTAGACATTCTTAACTTGTTCTTGAGCTTTCATATTTTTTTTTTTGCTCTTTACTACTAGCCTTGAGGGTAGAATTTACAATAACCAACCAAAATGAAAGAGAATTAAATTAAGTTTATAATACTCAGATGATACAAGTCTTTATGTCAAGATGTTTAATCACAACTAACACACAAGAATTAAAAAATAAAAAAAATAAAAGTAACGGACATTTAAGTGCATAATTAAACTTTATATGATTGCAATAAAGTGATTCTTTATAATCTTGTACGTTTCATTTCAATTTATAGAATTCGTCTTGTCCATATTCTACATAAACTAAGATTAAAATTACTTCGTTTTCATGTTAAAGAAGATTTGATTTCTAACGACCCATGTATCCATTATATTGTTTTAATTGGATACTTTATAGTTAGATAAAAATTGTTCTACGTCAATTACTTTTTAGCCATCAAAACCGAAGAAAAAACGGTTAAAAATCATTTGTAATATGAAATGAATTTAATCGAATATTGTCGAGTTAAATAACCATTCCCCAATGACATAATTTATTGCATTAACATTGAAGTTTTGTGAACATCGCACAAATGATTACATTAAACAAAAACCCCTAAATGGATAGTTACATTTTATATTCTGCCTCTGTTTGTTTACTTTATTTTATGAACCAATTATAGAAAATCTGATTATACAATAATTCCTATGCTCAACTATCGTTTGTATACCAATTGCATCATACACACAGAAACAATTTCGCACTGTAAATTACATTAAAAATTTTCACCCTCTGATTACAAAAATTCATAGTAATTTCACTGTGTTTCGCTATGTAAATGTTTTTGGTACGTACTCTTCATTGGAAATAATAAAATATCACCGCTAATTACTAACGGATATGTAAATCTCCAATCAACCGAATCAAACTGATAACGAGCTTTTAATGATTTAACGTCATCAATACAACAAAGTTTTTCCTATACGTTTTACGGTTCATTAAGTGCTCAGTGGCATGACACAATTTACCCATTTTATACCAAATAAAATGACAAAAATTGGAAAATTCAGTTATTTGTTATTAAACGATTATAAACTGTTACCCAATGAAATGGTATGAATTAACACTACTCGCCCCAAAAATTTGTAAGTGAATTTATCTGATCTCAAATGAATGTACATTTTACATACATTAAAATGGTGTTTATGGTGTTACGGATTTTTATTTTATTTATATACAAATATGTTTGTTTATTGCATACAACATTGATTTATCCGTTTAATGTAACTTTTGAGCTTTTTATGGACGCCACAATTGTTTAATACGGATTTTATCAAATAATCATAAATTACTAGACGAAGGAAAATTTAGAGCTGTGCGTTGTATTACCATTGCAGTAGAAGACAAATACAAACAATTTTATGTGATTCATTAAATACCTGATTTACCCGCATTTCTAATTGATTTAATCTTCTGTTTCTTAGTAACAATCTTCTCATTCGACTTTCTACTATAATTTTCCTAGTATTAAACGGGTGTACTGATTAGAGTAAGAGAATTTTCAGTGGTGTGACACAATCCTTTGGACGATTGCCCATTTTACTAATTGAATTCAATTGTGTGAAAATTCATATAGAAACTTCTTTGTACTGTTATAAGGCATTTGATTGTAATAAAATCTATTTCCACCCACCTAGCCCAAATGAATGTCATTTGTATAAGATTTATGAACACCTGTGGTGTAGTTTAGTTACGAATATTATATGCATTTAAATTTTGTTAATTGAATTCCATTGAATAAATGATTTAATTCTCATATGGCACCATATAGATGAAATTAAATCATTCCATTTAACTCATTGTCACCAATTTTAACTTATGAAAATTATCAGTTTGTTGGTTGATTCACATATTAATTCAATACCAAAATGAATTACAAATTCAATAACAATAAGGAAATAAAAGAAAAAAAGAAGCCAGAAACCCAATACAATGATGAGTGGAAATTATGATGCTAAATAATTTACAAAAGCTTTACACAATCCAAAGAAAAACATTGAAATTCAATGAAAATTTTGCACAAAATGAAACAGAAACCGAAAAAAATAAAATAATTGGCGAGAAATAACGGAATTGTGAGTACAAAACAGGAAACATTTTGAAAAAACAGTAACGATTACCATAATAATTTTCTTCTTTTTTTCTGTGTAATGAAGGACAATAACAGAGAAAAATATATATCAAAACGACATAAATGATATGCAATATTGCACATGTGAAACTGTATGATGGCACACAATGGCAACGAACAAATAACCGGGGAAAAAAAACGAACGAAACTTTCAAAATGGTTTCATTTAAATTGTTTAAACAATGAGCTTTAAACTACCTAGTATGCAATATAGAAAAAAAAAATGAAAATCGCAATGATATCGTTTATGCACTTTTATTGCATAAATATGAGAACAGAAAAAAAAAATGGCACAATTCATTTGCAAAATATTGAATATTTGATGTAATAAAGCGCATACGGAACATTAACTTAAACGAGATATGAAAATAACGCAAACAAACAAAACATTACTATAAAAAAAAAAACAACTCACGAGAAATAACATCAAAAATATGATACAAATGAAACATAATGCTTTTACTTTGTACATTCCATTCACACCAGAAGCGTTGAACAATTGAACTAGCCAACATTAAATAAAAAAGAATTGAAATAAATGCAAACAGCTGAATATTTGTAATTCATGAGATCCTTAATAGAAGAATTGTATTGTAATTGAAATCATATAGAACCACCCAGAGCTCATATAATTTCAATTTATGACTACAGACTGAATATGTTTTCACATAAAAATTGAATTTTTCTTTTATACACTGAAACAACAATCAGTTTTTTTTTTCTTGCTCTACGAAACGATCAATGTGACAAATTATAATATTCTCTTAGAATCAATTTAATTAATAACATCATTTTCAATTTTCCATGTGTTATACCCATCCAGTATTGAGCAGAACATGATGATATACATAAATAGTTGATTATAACGAGAGCGTACAACATGTGAGTAGTATCATTTTGATTTTTTATTCCATAAATGCATTATATTTAAAGTGATAGTATGAGAATATTCATGATGCTGCACATATAAATCCCTTCTAGATCCTATAAAAAATTTAAAATATGGAACAACTGTTAAGTTCTAAAAAGACCATCAACTTTTCGTATATTCATGTGTTTGATACTTATTTTTTTGTGTTCTCAGTTTCTATCCATTATTGGCTTAACCGGGGTCCTTTACTGTTGTTCGTCTTTTATCGTTTAACAAAGTCCACTATACCCTCCTCATGTAGTGAGTACACTAAGATATTTTCCATTTTTTTGGTAGTGTGTACTCGTATATAGTTACCGGATATCACGTTATGAGACACACACATCCCTTATTTTTTGACTCAATTTTATGCTTCCCTGCACTTTATAATGTCACAACAGAATTGAGGCACCCAGTTCTCTGGTTATCAACAAACATTTTTATCTCGATCCCAACAAATACCAAAAAGGAATAGCACAAAATATGAGAAAATTTAAAAAGAAAATCACATATTCACTGGTACAACATGAGAACATCTCTTATTGGATTTTATAAACTAAATACCATACAAACACACACATGAATTCTTATTGTCACACATGACTAAGGTGGGGATATTTTCATCAAATTTCGTATGAAGAATCACAAATCATTCATTCTAATTTTCTAGATTATTCCTTTTCAGTTCGGATTCATTCATTCCTTAATATTGAATACCATTGGTATTCTCCATTGATGCTTCTAGTACGTATTCAACATGAACATAAAGTGTTATAGCATTATCACTAATCGAGTGCTTCCTCATCAGGAATGGCTTTTATAAGACAAATTTTGTTTTTTGATCTCATTTTCAATTTAGTCGTCATTCTGAATCTCAGTGTGGTACTTCAAATACCATTCTCATTCATCTTGTTTAAATGTTTTAGCCAATGAAAAATTTATTATTCAATTTCAAATGGATTAACTTACATAAAATACGAACAATTTCTTGTTGTTGGTATTACTGGTGCCTTGTCATCTAGAAATAAAAAAAAAAAAGATCTGTCCGTTTGTTAAAGGTTGATGAATGCCATCACAAAAAATTATGGTGATGACTTTAAGGATGACGTTATTCTCCCATTTATTCTTAGTTGTTCCAATGTGATTAAGTTCGTTTTAGTCGATCTAATTCTTTTTTTTTTTGATTTGGTGGTGAAGGAAACAGTCACAGCAACAAAAGAGGAATACCTTGTCGAAAAAAAAACCTTTAAAATTCATTTGGAATACGGCAAAAGGGTTCATAGATTCTTTACGTTATCATCCTATTAAAGGATTTCCGTTGATTTCATTACAGAAATTTTTGTTCATCAACGAATTCAACTGAGACTATACAAATTTGGTGTGTTTTTTTATATCCAATTCGAAAGGGGATCCTGTTACGACTGATGGGAATGAATTAAAACCTCAAAATTTATACACTTTTTTTTTATACCGTTAGATATTTAAGGGAATTGAAAAGAGAATTTAAAAAAAAAAAAAGACCTCGTTGATTGAGTGCTATTTTCAACTAATGTAAAACACCTGTACTTTGTGATTTTCGGTTAATGCAAAAATTGAATATTGTGGGTATGAGAAATGAAATTAATCAGAACCGTCATTGGGTTAAACGGATATTAAATTCAATTTTCCTGGCCGTTATTTATAAAAGAGATTTTATGGTTGGGAAAAATAATCAGAATGAGGAAAAAAAAGCAGCGACGTTTTATTCATTTTTTTTTTTGTTTAACAGCAGCCAGTTAGCGGTTGGTGTTAATGTCTGGATTTGAATGAAATCAAATATTGGAACAATAGAAAGGATGGTGTTTGGGTGTATTGGATAATTTAAAACCGCATCAACACCTTTAGGACTCAGTATTTCATAAAAATTCATTAAAAATTTATTCAGATATTCGATGGGAAACCAGTAAATTGGCAAAAAAAAAGTAAATGAAATAATATTGCGTGGAGCAGTGGTCTTGATGCCACCCACATAACATTCCATTCAATTGTAAGCTTTTCAATTCAATTGGAAAACAGAAAGAAAAAAAAAACACCTCAATTTCATGTTATTATGCGGTTTAACACAATTTCTCATTTACGTTTCCATTTTTTCTCTCTCTATTTTTTTGGTATTTCATTTCATATTCGCACTGTTTAAATGAATATTCAAGAGTTAAGCATAGAAAAAAGTGAATATAATTCTTGACAGAATTTGAATTACAATTCATGTCTCTTCATATTTCCATCCGGTTTCAATTTGAATGGTACACCTTTTTTTGTTTTGATATTAAATAGACAGAAATATGATGGAATCATGATTTTAATTCGTATTGAATTAGCTGAAACACTCAATGATAAAAATGTAATTTACAATATCAGAAAGTTGAGTAACAAGGCTCTTGGCACAAGGATCATCATCAAATCTCATTTTATTTAGGTTTTTTTTTTTTCTACCTTGTTTTCTATTCAGGTGTTTTTGTACTTAAAGACAAACAAAAAATTGTTTGAAATGTTTTGTTATGAAATTGGCAGCAGAGTTTCTAGCTAAAAAAAAAACGAATTAATTCTAACTGCCATTGATGAAAAGGTGAATTCAATTATAAATATCTCATTCATTTACATCAATTAGGTTGCCAATGAATTCATATTTTTTCATCTTTTTGGGCGTTAAAATTGTAAATAATTTCTTCCATTTTTCATATTAAAATCACATTTAAAGTTCATCATTGAATATGTGGATCTTAATTCAATAATTTTTCACCATGTTGATGATAAAGGTTAATATTGCCATTATAATATTTTAATTATGTTTGTGGAATAAAGAATGATAAAGTACCATAGAATTTAGATTAATGAGATGCATAAAATAATCAACATAATTTTATAGTTTAATAACATTCGATGGTATCTATGTTCACTTGAATATGATTTTTTTTTTCCGTTGTACTTTAATGTTTTAGTCATCGGATGAAAGAGAAATATTTGAATATAATTAACATATTGAGTAGTTCAAGTAGCACATTTAATATGATAATCAACGTGTATCTATTCAATATCTCATTATGTAGAAATTTAATCAGATATCCTGTCGACAAAAGAATGCCAATTATAAATTAAGGGTATTGCTTCCATCTGAAATAAAGTTGGATTGACGTTGTCTTAAGACTTGTTAATATCAAGTTCAGATCTTCATTTGATTAGATAGTTTCTCATTTTATTCAATGGTTTCATATTACTTTTACCCATAATTTACATGACATTAAATCAAAATAAAAAAAAAAACAAAGTTATTTTTGGTTTCATTAATGACTAAATTAATAACACTTTCATTACAAACGATGAGAAAGTGTTTATAAGTTCTCTTACAATTGCCTCTTAATCACACCGAATAAACAGAAAATTTTCTTTTAATAAGATACATTGATAATGTTTCTTAGTATCATCGATAATTTTACGTTTATTTAACACGTTCATTATATAAAGTGTTATTTAATGTAATTATTTATAAACTTTATAATTATTCGTTATCTAGTTTTAATTCATCTTCCAACTATTAGAGTTTCTTCTAATTTTCTTGAAGAAAATGTGTAGTTTTTTTTTATTTATTTATAGTTTGATTTATATATAACATTCAATCTTAACTCTTCAACAGCTTAATGGTATATAGAAAGCTTACACACTATCGGAGTAAATTTTCTTATTTTTTCCAAGTATTAATGAACTTTGATTACAATACTCTTTCTCTTTTACTTCTGTGTTTTCCATAATAATCTTTCTAACGTTTTTTTTATGTCTTTTGACGCAGCATAAATTAAATGAACTTTGTTTTTGTTATTTCCATAATAAAAAACAAAAAAAAACTTCATCCAGAGTTGTTATTTTGGATGCCATTTTCTAACCATCATTCCTTGGTCTTTTATGCAGCACTTAATGCTAACTAACGGGACTAAGTGCGCCACTGGGCAATTTATTTCACTAGTTTTTCACAATATTCTTTTACTGATTCAATTTTTCTCTAGTTTTATCTTTCATTTCTTCGTTTTTTTTTTTATTCATTTATTTCCATAAAAACAAATCTCTTATTTTATCTAACAGAGTTTCTTCTCTTTTTTTCACTATTTCCGAGTTAAAGTAATTCTTTTTTTTTATTCATTTTGTTTGTATTTATAAACAGTTATATACGTAAAAACCTCATTCACTATAAAGTTTCTGGTATTCATACATAATTCACATTTAAAACAAATGGAGAATAAATTATTTACAAGTTTTCACCACTTTAATTTAATTGCATTTAATACTAATTCATCTTCATTTAAGTACAGTATATTCTCTCTTCATTTTGTTTATTTTTCTCTAGTCCATTTATACTTTTACTCAATTTCTAACTTTTATTTTGAATATAAAAATGAAAAGATACCGAGGAGAAATGGTTTTATGAACGTTCCAATTTAATAAGTGGTGAAATGGTATAGACAACATATAGAAAAAGGTGTATAAACTGCAATGCAGTCGGTGATGAGTTCATCATCATTCGATATGTTGCATAGTTTTTCTTTTCTCTTAACACGTTTAATTTACTCTGTTTTTCATTATTTATTGCTCTGCTTTTTGGGTTAGTAAAATTCATTGTTTACAAATGTTGGGTACTTCTCAATTAATTTTAATCGTTTTTGGGTATCTCATTGATTTCTGTTTTCTTCTTTTTTTTAGTTAAAATGAAAATTAAAATTGAACTTAATCACATTTTGATACGATTACTATGATCTCGTATTAAAAATTAATGATAAATGTTCTTTTGTTTATAGTAATTCTTCTTTAGTTATAACATTTTCTTATTAATTTTCTTATCTTACAATACATGGAAGCACTTCTTATATTCATGTGTTTTTATTTCTTTTTTTTTTACTGTTGATTACACTAACGATATAAAAGTTTATTTTTAATTTTTTTTTTTGGGATGAAACTAAAGTTATGAGTTTAATCCTAAAGTTTTTTTTTTAGAGCTTAACATTATACCTTATAACTTGTTTTAAAGATAATATTTCCTATAATGAGATTATTGATGGATTTTAATGTGGATAAACGATGATTTTGTTATTATTTCGTTTAGTTTTCTATTAATTAATTACGCGATTTTCATTTATTAATTGACAATTTGTCAGATTAATCATTTAATTGTTTAATAATGGATTTTACTTCTTCTTTATTTCCATGTTACAGGTTTCAATTATATTTAAATTCTATTCAATATAATGTTACTACTGTATTTAGTATAATGATACATGGATAATCAATCAATCATCTTTTATTGAATGGGTTGGTGACCCATTATTCATTTAAATTATGTACAATGAAAATCTATTGATCGTATGTACTTCGTTTTAATGGTATCGGTTTTTTAGCATATTATTTGACAGTGTTTCATAACAATCAATGTAATTTACTTTGTTTTAATATTGAAAAACCCGTCAATTTTCCGATTTTGTTTGAATCAATTTTTTGTTTCTTCGTTTCTCATAATTTCCATTCTGATCCATTATATAATCATTTAATAATTTGTGTTAATTAAACCATTGGCATTTGTTACCAATATTAAATACTAACAATACCAATCAGATATAAATAACATTTCAATATTAAATGATTTCTTTACAGATGATTATGTATTTAATTTCATTAATTATGAGATGATTTTTAATGACCTAAATAATTGATAATATTATTTCCACTACAACGTTTTGCTTTAATTTTTTTTTTTCTTTATTTTAATTAATATTACCAATATCAATTAGATCGTTTATAATTAAATTTCCAAATAAAATTAAATTGATTAGGTGACCACTAACATTGTTTTATTAATCCCTGTGTTTCACATGATTTTGATGGTAAATAATAACGAAAAACCAAATAATAAATAATGAGATTTTATGTTTAACGAGCATATAACACAATTCAGAGTACAAATTTAATTGTTTCAGTTAAATCAAAAATAAAAAAAAAAGAACCAAAAATAAATTGTTTACTTAAAATCAATGGAGTTATTCGATGTAACTCCTTTACTAGACATACCGTAATAAAGGAAAATAAATAGTTTATGGAAATTTTAACAGCCAGTGTTAATATGATATGAACAGAATACCAAAATAATAAACTTTTTTGCCAGCCATCGAAAAACCACGAAACATGAAAATTACCATAAATAATAATCCAAACAAAAATCGAACTTATTCATAACTGAACCAAATAGAAAAGCTCTTTTTTTGATTTTGTTAGTCAAACTAGCAAACGAAATAAAAAAAAAAACAAGTTCATTGGGAACAGATTTAATGCATTTTTATTTTCTTGTTTATTGTAGAAATGGGAGTGGATGTGCAATAAGTGAAAGCATAAACTAATATTTCAAACTACCAACAACAAAAAATGGGAAAAAACTGTAACTAAATGAAAGCAGATGATGCAGTGGATACAATTTTATACCTATCCGACAAATATTTACAGTCAAATAAATCAATAATAAAGTAACAAAAATCTTTTCATTTTTTTTTTTCGTTAGTGGAAATAAAACTCCAATATTTTCACTATTACGATTACTCTCATCGTATATACTTTAGGGACTTTTTAGCCATCCTCAATCAGTACACTTACAATTATTTACAGAAGAAGAGAAAAATAAAAAAAAAAAACACCAAACATTTTTCATCATCATGATAGAACCAAAATAACAACTGAACACAACAACAAACCAAATAAAAAAAAATGGAATGAATAACTGCAATTGTGTCATAAATACACAATAGCATTACAACTTATTGATTAATATCTATGCTGCAAACCGCTGCTGTTCCATAAAAGTTCAAGATTGAATAGGAAGTTTTATGCACTCATTCCCCAATCTTCCATTATGACAGCAAATGAATAAAGGAACAACAGAAATAATAAAAAACAAAAACGAAATAACAACAATAACAGAAAAATAACAAATAACAATGCCATCAAAAATGTTACCTTATAAATAATTACTTATAACCAACAGTAGATAGAGTGAAAGATTAAGTGTATACAGTTGAGAAGAGACAGTGAAATTAATTCTACCTTATACCATAATTACAATTTTCTATAATTAAAAACTCCTAATTAAACACTAAAATTCACTATATCTTAATGGGGTACTTTATATACTTGTAGACCATTTATCTAAATATCAGCATCCATACAGTTGATTTATAATTAACTGAATAGCACCAATCACTGACCAAATGATTGCCATAATTACACGAAATTCGGACGTATTCATTGAACCAATCGATGCACCTTCATCAGCTGCATTCAAAAAAATAAATAAAAATAAACAAACAACAACATCAAAGAAATTAGTTTCAAATTGAATTTCATAACATAAAATCTTTAATTTAAACTTCATTAAGAATCGCATCATCTACAATAAGCCAATTCAATTAGATGACGTTTTTATTTGTCCATTGAAGAGGTAACCAATAGCAAATATAAAACAGAAGAAACTAAGACTCATTCATCATAAATCTTAAGCAACTCACATTGAGAAGAAAGTTTTCATTCAAAAGAAAACCTCGAATAAAAAGAAAAAATGATTAAAAATCTTCTTGTCAAAGTACTTGTAATTAATTTCATATCTTTTATGAAACGTAAACTGTCTTTAGTGAAATGAATTACTTTTACCGTACTTGGTATTCGTATAGTGAAGTATTTCGTATTAAATGAAGAAAATTAAGCGCATCTTTTCCCATCAATTTAAATAAAGAATTATGAGGTTCTCATTTTTCTATAGCCAGTCATATTCAGAAATGATACTTTCTGGTATGTTTAATATACACCCGTACACCAATTGGATTAACTTCATCACATTTTATTCAAACGGAATAATATTCGGTTTCTAATAAACTCAGTGTTTTCTTAAAACACAGACACACACACACACATTTACCATTGGTAAGGAACAAGAGATGCTTTTTAAATTGCATTCACACGGGAGGGCCATGGAATTATACATTGAAATGATTTATGTATTTTAATGGTTTGTGGAGAGTTCAACATACATTCATCCAACCACCAAACCAAACCCTCCGAAAAATAATATTTTTCTTGATTTCAGTGAATACGATAAGTTAAGCTCACTTGAAACGATTCACACCTTTTACTGTGTGAAAAAGCATCGTTAAATGTAATGCTCAGGTGTAAAATGGTTAAAAACTGTACGGAAATAGATATCGTTTTCACATGAAATTATGTAGAGAATCAGGTGAAAATTATTTCACTGTTTCTTTTGTGGCTTCTTGGTAATATGAAGTCTCGGTATGCTATTAGAGTACATTTTCACCCGAAAAGAAAAAAAAAATCAATGGAAAATGGTACACCAATGTAATGGATACCATCGTATATCATGGATTTAAGTTAGAGTGCTTAAGTAGGAGTCTATAAATCATGTAATATATTTTATGCTAAACGTTGATGACCTCGACCCAAAGGCCCAATAAAGAATTTTTCGTTCTGAATCTGATAATGAATTTTGAAGAAAATTCTTGAATGTCAGCGATAATAGAAGTGACTTACCTTGTAATCGAGTCAAATAAAACTCATGCTGATCCCCGCCATCACCATTTTGATGATCTTCACTATCCGCATAATTCATATTATGACCTGTTGTACCCGATGCCAATGTTCTAGGACGATCTTCTTCTATTGATCGATCTACTATTTGCTCATATACATTGTGAATCGTTGCACGACATTTTAACTAAAAGTACAATAAATACAGAATTTCCATTAACCAAATGCTCCGCATAACTGCAATAAAATTCATCATTTTCTAATTCAATGAACAGTGGTAACAATTTCATTTCATAATAACACAGAAATGCACAAAGAAATTAAATTTTAATTAAAACTAAACAAAGTAACAGTTAATTCGATTAACTCCATTAAAAAGATTCCAAATTCAATCTGTTCCAGAATTTCTCTCAAAATAATGAAATCATCTACAGGAAAATTCTTGAAAAAGTTAAATTTTCAATACAGAACACTTTAATTTCCCACAAGTGACTGATAAATTCACTAAACAAAACCGCATTTAATTAAAATTTCTCTCCAGACTATCAAAATTTGTTGGGATTTTCAATGAAAAACTTTATTTTTGTGAACATAATTTGACCACATCAGATTAAATTGCAATCAACTGTCATTTGAACATAAGCAAAACGATTAATTTTATGGTTTAAATAACACGACACACATGATTTGTTACATAACGAGACTAAAACTCGTTCATTGCAACATAATAATTTCTTTCTTTACAATGCGAATAAAATAAGATGACAACAACGGAACGATGTAACTAAACATGACAGTCAAATGGGGAAGACTTTATGAAAAAGAATGAAACTTTTTCTTCATAATTTTTTTTTTATATTCATCTCATACGTGCATAATATTTTTGATTGAACCATCCCGAATGTTAACAAACAAAACCATCAGTTTTATCAACTAGTTTCCTTATTCCTTTACGTAGTATATGATTATAGTATCCATTCATCCATCCTACCGTTCGAGAAAGTTTCTTAGTTCCGTTCCACAATTTCGTTTTTTTTGTGTATGAACAACTCCTGGCTGTAGTCAACAAACGGGGCTATAGTTCATCTGCGGGCACTGATAAAAAATGATACGATGATAATGTACACTCAACTCAGTTTCTTTTACTTTTTATTCATCTTGAACGGTGAAATTGACCTGGCACATCCTTTTACGTAGAAAAATGAAGAAAACTCTTGTTCAACAATGAAACATAAACTATAGAAGCAAAATATTTTCTCTTCATTTCAACTATTCCGGTTTTGCTCATCTTTTCTTTACAACTTCACCAGTTCTTTGAAGGACTATAGATGAAGTCCTTCCTTTTATTATACGTTGTAAGTTATATAAAAGAAATAATAATTCTCTTTAGTGTGGCATATGAAGAATAAGTAAAATCTTTATTTTACATATTCACATTTTTGGTTACATATTCACATGACGGTGGCTTGGGCCATCAAAATTCACTAACATGACTGTAATTCAAATGTAATACATCTTACTTATAGATTAGATTATACGATAGAATTTCATATATAAAGAATACATATCATTTCAATGCCATTCATAAAGAGTATCAATCCTCACCATTGAGACAGTGGTAAGAGATAGCTGAATAGAGTTATTGTGATATAACATTTGGATTTAAGTTTTATTTGAATTATCCTTCTATACATGAGTATAAAGTCAAAGTAATTTCATTCATACTTCAGTCACCAGTAGCACATATATTGTTATTCTATCGTTTGTTATGTATACGAAAAGCTTTTATGATATTTGATGGTACGAAGATCAAATCTGCATAGAAAAACATGAATTTTAAGGGATGCTTGCAGCCCCACTGTGTGACCACTGTCTCACACTAACAAATCTAATAAAGGATTTTCGTCAAATAAATGTTTGGCTATACTGGATAAGAATAATTCCTATTACATTGGCTTTCAACTGACTACACACTGTGTAGTCATCTAACAAGAATAAAGAATTACCAAAATGGACTCTCCATAACAAAGGGCGATCTAATAATTACCTCTTACCCCACTGCTTTTTTTTTTGTGGCCACATTGAAACTCTACTTGGCTGTAACTCAGCCATTTGTTAAAAACCAAAGCTTCATTTAAATCCAGAAAAGTAACTTTACACATTCAATTCATCTTCATTTTACATTTTGAAATTGTGTAAATTTGTCTTCTAAATTAACATCCCACTTGTCTAGGATAAAAGTTAAGAATATTATATTCCTGACATTTAAAATAAAATTTTTGTATTTAAAACAATTTCCCTAATTGTTACTTTGTGCTTTGTGGCTGTTTTATTTTCCAGTTGAATTTAAATTTTTTGTTGGTTTCATATTACACTCCATAACTCAACATTATGTCCTCCACATATATAAATAAATGGTACAGTTATGATTGATATTATTCTTTGTGTAACAATTTTATTCCATCACTTGGATGGACCGTTCTTTTCTCTATTTGGACATTAAATTATTTAAAGTTTCATCTCCTAACTGTTTACCACAGATCCGTTTTCACCATCATACTTTTTACTTAACCATCTATTCAGACCATTTTTAAAGTACTCGACGAATTATAATTTATTGATGGTGGTGCTTTCTGTTCTCCTTCCATTTCATATGAAGAGTGGAAAGTTCCCATAATAAATCATTGATTTTTATTTTTGTTTTTGTAAAAGGAAAATACTTGAAAATAAAAACCGAATGTGTTTCATTTTGGTTTTAGATATTTAACATTTTGCACGCACACTGTAACGATCAAATATTAAAGGGATATGGTACTATGGTAAGTTAAGAATGTAGCCAATTACATGGAAATCTATACCAAAATTCAATTAGCCAACAGATTTTTACCATCCGAATACAATCAATGTCATGTTTGGTAATATCGTTTGGTATTTCCACTCTTAACTCGATTTTCTCTACAATGTAGAGGCCTAAACCACCCGTTAGGGTAAATTTTTTTGTTGCTGCTGGTTCTATTGGAAAGAACGTGCCGGACCGGAAAATGATTGGAAATGTGTCAGTAATTGCCCATGGAATGTTCATGTTATCGCCAATATAGATGAAATTTTAGTTTGGACCACTCAATACCAGAGTTACCAATAGATTGGTATATAAATTAGCACCGCATAAGCAACAAGAATAAAAACATTGAATTGTATAGGAAACATCCAGTTAACCAGATCAAATCTACCATCCAGATGTTACCAACACTCTTGAATCAAACGTTTTCTTCTTTTTTTTTTTTGATTCTTTGTTGGTTAAATGTAGAAGGATTTCTGTAGACCGATTGATGTCAAACAAAAATATTTCATTCAGTCAAGATAGAAAATTTTTGGGTTCACAAATTTAATTATCGCTTGAAACATGGGTTCAATACATACCATAAACGGTTCACCCACCAAAAACACATTAACGATCTTCTAACTCACTCTCTTCTGTCAATTCTTCTAAATATTTTGCCTATACGATTCTATCTAACATTCAATCATACAATCATTAACATGATGCTATGATGCATAGTTAAACTATTTACATACCTTCATTTTGCTTTTAATGAAATGTTGTCGTGTCACTATTAAATGAATTTCCAGTACTGATGATATTAAATCGGTTGTTGGATTTTTTACCGAATATTTCATCAACGCTTTTGATGGAACCTGAAAATATTGAAAAAAAAAAAAAAAAAGAATTAGAAAATCTATTGAGCCAACAAAAATTACAGCAAAAAAAAATCGCGAATAATTGGAAAACCATGGAAAACAAGTTCCAGTTTTTTCGTGGATTTTTTTAACGAATAATTACATTCTCCTATACTTCTATTATTGGAATGAAAAAAAAAATCTCGTAAAATGATTGCATATCGATATCATACAGAGTCGAAATGCTTTGATGACAAGAAAAACACGACCAGTTTTAGATAGCATAAATCAATTTTCCTGTGCTCTAGTTACAGTATGACGTTCACCATTTTTCAATTCTTTTACTGTCTTGTTAACAGCAGTTCAATGATTCAGTTTTTACTTGTTTTCAATCAATGTCATTTGATGTATAACTGCCATTCATTATGACTAACATAACGGATATCGATATGCAATGATTTTATGTTTTCTGATAACAAATTTTCCTTCACTTCTTTTATTCATTTTGTATGTTTAAAAAAAAAGAAATTTTAATTATCAACTGATGATGTATATGGATTTCTACATTTCTTATTGAATTTTCAACATGTCGTCTATCTAATTCACAATAAATTGAATTTAATATGACCAATGAATTGAAATTAATTACATTATTTTGTATTACTTACTGGTATATCATTTATAGTCCATGTTAGATTGGCAGCTGGTCTGGAGTAATATGATGAACAATTTCCTAATAATGTGTCACCGACACGATATCTTGTATGTATACCTGTTATTGATGGCTTTTGATCAGGTAATTCTACGAATAAATTTAATTGAAAATAAAAAAAAAACAAATTAAAATTAAATTCATCTCTTTGATCATAACATATTTGTTAACTAGAAAATCAACAAAGTAAATTGTAGATTAATTAGTGGTTAGTTATCAGGAATACAGGTAAGTGTTAAAAACTGTCACTATTTCCTCTTCTATTTACCATGACAGGTTAGAATACACACAGAAAAACATTGTTCAAGATCAAAGAATAATTTTTTTCCTTTCTCTTTAGGGCGACTGATTGTTTTCATACTCACCAACTATTCCCATATCGCTACGTGCAATCACTGTGTGAAATGAGGGTGCGTCCAGTGACACCTCACAGGTGAATTTACCGGATATCGTTGGCAGGACATTGGTCAGTAAAACGTGGCTTGAATTTGAGTGGGCCAACTAAAAACAGAACAAAAAAACAATAAAAGATGAAAAAAGTATCTCATCATTTGATTTTTATTAACCAAAACCACTTTTATTTCCACATGTGAATTCATATACAACCGAACAGTATTGGGAACGATGGCTAACCAACAATAAACTGTACAAATGGAATGGCAACAAAACTAAAAATGATGTGCTCTCCTCTATGGCATAGTAACAAAAATTGGAATATTAACCAAATACAATATTAATAAAAACGTAATTAATGATATGCCATATCATGTAGACTTAACCACATTCAGTTTCTATTTGGTTTTCACGTTTAATGCCAACACCAATTGTTTTAACTGGACTCTATAACAATCCAGCATTAACAGGATAAAAACAATGAAATTGGATGAGGAAAAAATACCCAAAGCTTCTAGAGGAATGGCAAAACGAACTGCCTCCCCGTAACTTTGAATGGATATCAAACATTCCATTTACGTTCCACTGTTACTTTTTTCTTGGTTTTTTGTTTTTTGGTTGTTGCCTATCGGTGGGACTAAAATTGGTCAGTAAAACAAAATGAAAAGAATTATGAATGGGTAATAAATCTTTCCGATGCGAAATACTTTGTACTTTTTTTTTCTTCTTTCTGTTCCTCTCGTTACACTCATGATGTTTTTAGACCATTCATTTTTGGGGTAATAATTGCAAAACGTTTTTCGTAATTTTCGATGTTGTTCACCATAGAATAAAACACAGAAAAAAAAATGTATAGAAAATATGAAATTTCCATCGAATAGAAGGCCAAATGGTGTGGCAGTTGATTTAATACCATTAAATTCGTTATGGAAAATCGTATAATTGTTGTCTACCAAAAAAACAATTTTTATTTGTAATTGTATTGTTGAATATACAAAAAAACCAGAAAATAAAATCAACTAAAAATGGAATGAGATGGAAATTATTATTGTTGGGAAAATTTTATTTTTCTTCTATAAACAGCCAGAAAAACCACACAATTTTGGGGTGGACATTTGACCATCCCACTATAAGAGATTGGCGTTGAATTCCAATTGCTCAGTTTCCTGTAAATGTGTGAACATTCATAATAACCAACCAAAATTGTTATTATTACATATTTTTTTTCGCTTATTTTTACGTTTTTGTCGTTATTATTTTGTTCACGAAATGGATTTTTAGTTGAGTTTTTCATCTCGTTGGCCAGATCATTGGACTTTTTTTTTTTTGTTCCATAGCTATAGCTGTATGGATACTTAATTGATCATTAATTTTCAACGTTAAAATACGAATCACATAAATCATTTATATTGACAACATAACTCATACTCACACGTTAAATGAGAAAGAGAGAAAAAAAAATACAGAAATTTATGTATGAAAGATTTATCACCATTCACAATTATAATTTATGTTGGACAATTACATTTAAATAATTCATTTGAACAATCCAATGAATTCCATTCATTTCTTTTTTTTTTGTTTCAAGAGACCATTGGTATTTCTTTACTATTTCGGTTATGATTCTCGTTTTTTTTTGGTTCAATTTAACTACAATAATTTTAATGAACATAAAAATGTGATACCAAATCATGATGGATATTCAAATAAAAAAAGGCACAAGTATCGTTGAATGTCATTTAAAACTGAATAAAAATAAAACACCAACTGGCGATATAAAAATGGAAAACCAGAATATATTGGACACTTACCGCAACATTAACATCTGACACGGGAAATGTTTTATATGCCGGTGTTTCTTTTGGTGTATATCGATAAAATTCTTTACGTCCTTTATACCATTTAACTGAATATAATGGATCACCTTCCAAATCATAGTTACATATTAGATGAGCACTATCACCTTTCTTAACAGCCATTGGTACACTGACACGAACATCTCGTAAACCCAAAATATAATCTGAAATGAAATGAATTTTATATGTTTTAGTCACACCAAAGAAAAGAAATCTTTTAAATAAATTATTCATGAAATTGCATCAATAATTTCCTTTATTCTTCTTGGGTTATTTAAAAGAAAATTGAATTTCTTAGAATATTTAAGAAAAAATGATTTAATTTTGTAACTATAAACGATCTTAAAGAATATTGTTAGTTTTCGAGTCATGAATTAAATATGTGTTGAACCAGACCGCATACTAAATGAGAATACAGGTGAATATAGAAAATATGTTTGTTAAGAAACAGCAATACGGTAAATAAACATCATCTATAATTTTAGTCAGTAAGAATGAAGGTAATCACTATTCATTGGATCTATTAAAAAGCTTAACATAGGAAACAGTCTCTAACCCCCTAATTTTCGATAATAATAATTGAATATGTACAACACCTTGAGATAGTATACCAACGGGTATGCCCAAAATGAATTAAATCTTCATCAATTTTATACCAAAAGTGTTAAAATCTATTACTAAATTTTATCATAATTGAATTTAATGTGATGGTATTTGTGGTAACTATCGCCCTAATACCATTAATGACTATCACATTCAATCAGTATGATTAAATTCAAAAACCGTTAACACTTTCCTAAGTAAATATTTAATATTTCCCAGTGAATATTTCATTTTAAATTTAAAAAAAAACACAGAGAATTAATTCAAACTAATTATATCCATCTAATTATTATGCTCTCAACATGGTTAGACACATTGTAAATATTATGAGATGATACATCATTATATTTTAACTTGCGGTTTATATACACTTATATGTTTATATGAATTAAAATAACAAGATTAGTGCAATTATGGTTATTATTTCCATTAGAATAAAATTTATTATAATCTCACACTGATATCATACACCGTTCTACTTAACAAGTAGTCTCATTAACGTATGGTCACAGTGTAACTCCCATGAAGATGAGAAAATTTCTGTTAAATCATCACCATCATCGACCCACTTATGATCATACAAACATATCTCTTGGCTATGGTAGAATCTCCTTTTTTCGGGGGTGTTATATCTAACGATATGCAACGACATTGAAAACACCCATTTCTAAAACCACCAGAAGCAAAGGTTATTATCATGATTCCGCCACTATAGATTTATATCATAGGCAGCATTTGAGAAACGGTGGATATGTGTGTGGTCTCTCATACCCATCCATAATATTTATTCTATTAGGATGGAACATCTCATCTGGTTGATGATTTTAAAGCTCCTACGCGTATTAAGTGACGGTATGTGATTCAGATTGCAACGATGTTGTTGTCTTCACATATTCTCACTATGTTATCCACCCAAATATAATGGGGTGGTGATACCAAAAGCGAATTATTAATATGGAAATTCAGTATGCTCATAATGCATAAATGTGAACATGGTTTTTAATCATCAGCGACAGAATACCACCCTTAAATCGTTATGTTTGTTTTTATCCTTTTCTACTGCTCAATTCTTTCCCAACTAGGAATAACAGAATAAATTCTCATTCCAATGATTCACAAAAACTGAAGTGCTAAAATGCATAATACTTTTCATGTTTTAAAATCATGTAGTGCACATAATTCAAACAAATTTTTTTTTTCTTTCTATCTTTATTTCATGTCTCACTCTCTTATGTTGTATGGATTTTTCTCATATTCATTATATAGCCTGAACTCTTATGGTGTGTTTTATTAAAAGTGAAAAGAGAATGTAATGTGGTTTCTATACAAAAGATGGGAAAAAAAAAAGTAAAATACCATTTCACTTTGCCTTACAACTATCATCACATTTATTATCATAATCATATCGATGTAATGCTTTTCAACACCAAAACCAAATACAGAACCTATGTGCTCTGCAACATATTTTATTGTCTCTCTCTCTTTTTATTTTTTGAGGGTGGAGGTGGCAGTGATTTAATTCAAGCACAACATACAATACGGATTTTCATAAATATAAACGCGAATTTCTAAATAAAATGATTTACTTTTTATATTATTTGTGTTCTTTTGTGTTTTGCAGTCTAAACTACATGTTTGGAATGAGTAAAATTCACATTTTATGGATTGGATTGGATTGGCCATGGTATGGTATTGAACAGTGTTTAACTATGTGGGTCTCAATCATCTAAAACAACAGTACAAATTGTTAACAGATGAATGAGTATGCGGGACAAACTACATGAGACGTTTTACTGGATAGAAAATGATCACATTTCACCGTCATAAAAGGTAGTTGACATGGAAATGTTGGACAAAATCTCTGTGTTTTTCCGGAACATTTTGTATGACCGTTAGTATTTCGTATCATCCATCCGCACAACGACCAAATAAAACAACAAAAAAAAAATCAAAAATCTTCACTGATGCCAATATAGAAGAATTTTATGCAACTGATGTATTACAATTTGTACGGGACATATGCGAAAACATTGCCTTACTCACGAATCACCAAAAAAAAAAATAAAAGGAAAACTGCATATAGAGAAAAACACGTCACATGAACGACGTATTTCATTCATATTTATCCCCCCATTTTGAAATTTATACAACTAACATATTTAACGTTTATGCTATACGATCTTCGTTCATCTGTAGTTTTTGGTTGATGCGTTTTCCTTCCTTTTTTTTTTGGGTCTCTGGTTGATGTCACTGTACCAGTCGTTTTCTATATGACGAAAAAAAAATATTCATTCTGGTTGATTTCTTTCATTTATGTGACCGTATGTGGAGAATGTGTACCCAGTGTCTATGTCCTGAATAGAATACATAACTGGCCTGACCCAAAGTGTTGTCAAGAGCAATTCCCTAAATTGCATAGTAGACAACACCATAATTGTGGGTGATGAATTTTACATTATGTAGCGCACTGAGTTACAATGATGATTTTGATCTGTTGAAAAGGGGTTATTTTTGGTGGATCCGTTTATTTGTGTTGTCCTCAGCTCACTTACACTGAGATTGGTTTTTTACGATTCTATGAGATTTTCTCTGTTCTGTGAGTATGAAATTTTATTATTTTTTTATGGTGGCGTTTTTCTATCTTTAACATTGTTTTTCATTTTAGTTTTTCATTCCCAGTTATAACTCGAAATGTATTTTTACCCATTCACAATCATTTCTCGTCTGTTTTATGCACATTATGCTATTTTTTAAAAGAATTAAAATTGCATTTCATGTTCAAGAGTATCATAACTTTTGAAATCATGTTAAACGAATTTT
This sequence comes from Coboldia fuscipes, assembly GCA_001014335.1. Classification (NCBI taxonomy): domain Eukaryota; kingdom Metazoa; phylum Arthropoda; class Insecta; order Diptera; family Scatopsidae; genus Coboldia; species Coboldia fuscipes. The sequence goes on from JXOR01000412.1 coordinate 301,966, forward strand.
TTGTCTCTTCTGCAACATAATTCATGTAACGATTTATTAAACAAGATAATTTTTACTTTTGTTGGTATGTGTCCTGTTATTTCTTTTAAATGGATTTCACTTCATAATATATCTGGTTCCACTCATATTTCTGTTTTCCATGATTTAGCTAAATTGTTTAATGGAATTCGCTGAATATAAATTTTTTTTTTTAATTTCTTCGTAATATTCCAGTGTTATTTTATAATTTTTTTTTTTTTATATTTCCATTTCGCATTTTGTCGTTATTTCCATTTTCAACGAAAGTTATCGAAACGCGAATTTATTTTTTTAACTGCAATTTCTCGTGAATTATGTTTAGTCCTCTTGGTACAGTGAAAGAAATCAGGAATAATAGAAGATGGAAAAAAAAAATTTGGAACGAAAAATTATTACAAGTTTAGATGCCTTCAAGCAGTATGAATCCGTATTCTTTTCCTTTTTTTGTGGGTGGATTGCATTCAGTGAAGCCAACGGCAGTCAAAGAATAAAATTAAATGTCACCATCAACAACGTAAATTGAATTCTTTTTCCGTCTACTAGTTGGGTGTGTTATTTCTTTTTTTTTTTTAAATATTCAATTCTTTATCTTTTTACTGAGTAACTGGGAAATTTAGAGAAAACATAGAACTATAATAGTTCGGGATTCTTTTTTTCGGGAAAACAAAGAACTATTGAACGGAAGAACTGAGAGAGAAAATTTACTTTAAAGATTTTCCGTTTCCCTCATAAACTAACGAGAGAAAAAACATTGAAAACTTTATGGTTTATGATATTCAAATTAGCTATCACCTGAATGATAAAGTGTAAAAAATTCTCACCATAATCACTGTTTTTAATTAAACAGAAAATCTTAATTGAAATTATATTATCACACGTTCTGAATAAAAAATTACCAGTACCCATTGGCGTCTATTTGTCAAACTGTCGTCTTTAAAATTATCGAAATTCCATTTACAGAGTATCAGTGATAATTTGACAATTATTCAAACGAATAGCAATAAGAATCGCAAACATTGATGCTGTGTGTACCATTGATTTATTACCATCAATTTGTAAATGAAATCCGTTGTAAAACGAAGAACGGACACGTCGATCCCGCTAAATGCCTCTAGGGAAACAATGTTGTCTCTTCTCATCTTAAATGAATTTTCTGTTTTTCTCTTTACTTCGATTTGCCTTGTCATTAAATGAAAATTTATCTAATTTCCTTGCCTTCAAGTATATTCCGCCATTTAAATGAATAGATTTTCATATAAAATCTTGAGTTATTCAGCCAATAATTTAGTATTCGTCTTTAATTTCAATGTCCATTGTATACAATTCATTTTAAAAAGTGTCAAACCAAATGAGAAGAAATTTAATTGCCCTCAATTTGAATTGTAATTTTGCATCCATTATGCAAATCAATTCACCATCATTTTTATTTGGAAAGCAACAAATTTATTGAAATTAAAAAAAAAAAAAAACTCCCATTGAAAGATTATTGAAACTGATGTTGCATATCAGAAACATCATTTTAAATTAAACGCCAATTATCCATGTAACAGCACTTTAAATATCATCCTTTTAACAGATCAATGCAGAAATGAAGAACACGAATAAAAAATCCGTTGAAATGAATCCAATAAAAATCTTTGTTAAGTGTTCATCATCATTCCCATTCCCCTTCCGCCTTCAGGTTTTATTGAATACGCGAAAAACATAAAACACATTTTCCATTCAAAATTAAATAAAATTTAAATTCGGACGATATTGTCTCCCACAAAAAAAGAAAAAAAACCTTTCGAAATCAACGAGATAAGTGGCTTGATGGGAAAATTTCAACGGAGAGAGAGAAAGAAAAAATAAATGAATTCTATTGAGATAGGGCATTAGAGATTACCATTTGAATAGTAAGTTTGATATTGGATTTTAATATTTTTCATGTTATAAATCCATTGGGTTTGAACTGTTTGAAAATTTGGTATGAGCCTTAATTGGCATATCGTTGGATTCAATGGAAAAACATTAATTTCATAAGACTGCAAAATCAAATTAAAATCATTCTATTTTGACGCCAACATCGACACCATTTTACTCGTATTATTCTCATCTGTATGTTATTCTTTTCCTCTGTTTTAATTTTAATTGGAAGACACTCTCATCTCTGACAACACACTTTTTACTATAGATTCTGATGTGGAATTCATACCCAGAAAAGCGTATATGAAATCCTTTATTATTTTTTTTTTGTTGTTTCATCCAAGTTAGAGATTGTTGGCGTCCATAATTTAATTTAAATTTCAAAAATTTTGTGATATATGAAACGTACCAACAATCTACTTGATGATGAATGGATTAATTGAAAACCTTCCCGATTTTCTTATACGAAATCCTTCAAAAATTCAAAAATGTCTTCTGCACCGATTACAATATAAAGAGAAAATCATAAACCGCCTCTGCTTGTTTTCAATGTAAGCAAATGTATTTATCGAAGAAAATGGTTTACTTTAACATTTAAACAAGAAACCCCTTTTTTTGGAGATTTCACTTGGAATGATAAAAAACAACAAGAAAAAATTGAAAAAATATTTCTTATTCGGTATCGTTTTACTTGGTATACTGGAAAATCCCGGATAAATACGACATTTAGTTAGGACTTTAAATTACCATTGAAAGATTCAAGTCAACTCTTAATGCCAGCATGTCTACGCAATTGAATAAACTCGTTCCATATCAGAAAATATAATCTTTATGATGGGAAATGAATATCTCATACCCTCTTTTGTTACTAAATCTTAAAATTTTATAAGTTAACGAAGACTATAGGATAATGTACATACATAACACAAGGAAAATAATAAATGTATAACAGAGTATACAAGAAAATGGCATTATTTTCAACAAAAAAAAATGAAAAACCATCAGTTTATCACAGCATTTCTATCATATTTTGTGCTATAAATTGAAATCCATTGAGGAACATGAATTTGATTAAAATTTTCTCATTGAAACTTTTACTTAAACGGAATAGCACATACAACATACAATATTCTACATGTAATTCAATAACAACCAAACTTTTAATTTTTTATCCAAACATTCATACGGAAAACTATAAATAATTAAAATATTCTCGTAAATCTTATTAAACCAACTATTTGTTAGTACTTACAATTGGAATAACAATTGGATATTAGTTTACAATCAAAATTATTTAATAAACTTATGGTAATAAACATTAAAAGAACTAATTCTCTAACTGACTTTTAGTGTACAATTGCCATTACTAATTTATTTCGTGTTTTTATGAAAATATTCGAATCAAAATATAAGAAAATTACATTTTGAAAATTTACAAATGAATAAGTATCCCATTTCCGAGAGAAATATTAGAAATTTTTATTCAAAAACTAAAGCATAATTGTTTAAAATCCATACAATAAATATGAGAAACCCATAAAAAGGGTTTCAATTGAATATGTTAAAACACAAAGAAACCATCTGGTTTAGTACCTTTTCAATGGGTTATGTGATACATGTATACACAGAGAATAAATGAAAAATACTAACCATTTTCTAATGTGTTTTATGGACTCAAAAATCGGATTAAAACCAACTAAATATAATACCAAAAGAGTTTATAAAATTCAATGAAAATTATATGTTTTATACAAAAAGAGAGAAAAAACTGAACTAAAAACATCATAAAAAAGTTTTACTCTTTAATTTAATGACCGCATTGAGGACAAATGTCATACACCTTTCACAACTAACAATTAAAACATTTGCTTTTTTGTTTCACTGTCCACCCTCTCGTCTCTGAGTGGTCATAGTGTGGGTGTTCAAACGGGTCAACACAGTATGAATACATTTTTTTTTCTTGGTACGTGGCAATCAAAGATAGAATACAAAATTTTAAATCCTCCCCATACACATTAAATCATTTCAGAATTAATTCTGTCAAATAAAAAGTTAAAGTCACAGACCCCTTTTAGGATTGTAATACAGTACAGTCAATTGTACCATAAATTGAGGTAGAAATTTCATCATTTTATTATGAACAAAAATTAAATTTGAAATTCTTAGAAGATTCTTAATACAAATTGATTAAATTGAATGATTTTAAATACAAGATTTTCCCATTTTCTCGGTAAATTATCTTATTTTAATTAGTGAATTGAATTCAACCATGATTGCTATCATTATTTAACGTTCAATGTACTTCACATTTTGAATAATTGTTTAACCATAACAATTATGTTCGTTGGCTATGAAACAGCAGTTATATTACAATTGGTATTGTAACTATACCAAATGGAAAAGAATAGAAAATTTATTCGATATTTCATAACAGCCCTTACACAATACAGTAACTATTATAGTTAAAATTCATCCTTATCTTTTCGTTTTATATTTCGATTTTCCATGGCAAAGTATCCAACAAATGTACAGTAAATACTATGCAATTCAATGGTTTTTGAATTTCATGAAACAGTAACCAAATTGAGAACAAACTCTTCTCTAAGTCGGCATACAGCAAATGAAGAAAAAAAAAATAAAAGATCATAAAATACCATTATTAGACATAACGATGAAATAGTATGAACTCAATAATAATGGAAACATAAAAGTTGTAACAGAATAAGCAAAAAATAAAATGAACAAAAATAAAAAACACTTTGGTTTTCATTTTTCCTATCTTAATGCTATTTATGTTTTGGTTACAATTCTATTTTTCCTTATTTTATTCAACACTCATATTTTTCATCCATAGAGTGGTTTTTCCCCATTTTCTTATAGCAGAACTTGTTGTAATAGAGGAAAAACAAAATGTGCTATTGTACTCAAATACAAATAACATTTCACTTTAAACGAATAGCTTGGTATCAAATAGACTCCATAACAAACAACAAACAGAAAGAAAAATCTTCAACATAGAATTGGTATGAAAGAAAACCCATGGAAAATTATTATTTATATTCATATTCGTTGGGGGTGCAATTTAATACCAACGGGGGAGCCCCTCAGTACAAAGATATTTTCGTTTTTTTTTTTTTTTCTTCTTCCAACAACAACAAAGTTTTATTTCCCACATTGAAATAGACAATTGCAATGAAGTTTACTCATCTGATAGAATCGTTCATCTGGTGGGTCTCATTTCATTCCATGAGAATTCTTCTATCTGGTGACACTCATTCAATTCGTCTCCCGTCCCGCCAAAAAACAAAAAAGTTAATAGACATTGTCTTTTCCGCAAAATAAAATTTACAAAATTCTTGAACGCTATCAGAATCATTCAAATCGAAAGAGTTTATTTTCTTTGCACAAAATAAGAAAAACGTGAAATTTTATTGACATGAAAATACAAATTTGCTAACAAGCAATAAAAATTATTTTTTTTTTTTATCATTATTCTTGGTAATACAATTAATTAATACGAATAAACGATGAAAACATTTGGTTAACAATAATTCATTTAAATTAGCATCAATATCCTGAATGTTTTCACATTGAATACATTCTAGGAAAGTCATAGAATTTAATGTTCATCAAAACCAAACGGTTACGCACTAACGATGGAAATTAAGCTTTGTGGTTCCCATGAATAAAAAAAAAATTGGAAAAACAAACTCTTTATGGAAATACATAATTTTCAGGCAACAACATTCGTTTTTTTTCTTTTCTAGAGAATTTTCAGCAACATTTAACTTTCATACCGACAATAATTTAAAACATTTGGTGAATTGTAAAATAAAATACCGAAGACTATAAAATGGATTAAAATAACTTTAATAGCATGAGTCCTTTTCATATAAAATTACTTTAATAAAAATCGTAAATTTGTACAATATGAATACCGTTACCCTCAATATGAAAATGTTCATTTGATTACAATCATTATATTGTATAGATGATACACACCATTCCAGTATTAGAGGCATTTTCCATGTAACAAAAACAAAAATAACCCAAAAGTATGTTGCAATAGAATTTTCTCTTGAAAATTCATGCGCTTTTCTCGTCTATGTTACGAATATTTACATATTTCACCCATTCGGTTTGGTTTTTAGTGTCTCACAAAATAAAAGTAAACGGGAAAAAGCAATTAAAGGCAAAACAACATAACGCAATCCTTTAATCTGAATTATTGTATCAACATTCAGCAAATATTTATAACTTCCCTTTAATGTTGTTCAGATGGATTGATAAAATTTTGTTCTGTTTCCATCCTCTCGGTTGTTCGGACTTTTTTGTTTAACAATTACAGAACAAAAAAATGGTATAGAGTTTGAGGATGATTCTATCCAACATACAGTAAACAACCTTATGTTGTTTCATATGATTTGATTGACAGCATGTTGACTCTGTCATTAAAATCATATCACATTAGAATTTATTGGATATCTCTTGTCTTTGTTCTCGCCACTGTCATCATTAACTTTATTTACATGTATACACAGTAACACAGTAACAAAAAAAAAGGAAAATCTCTGGGCTATAATAACAAGAGATATCTCATAAATTTGATAATGGAAATGGTATAGAGTTAATTCAATTGTTATATAGAGAATTTGATAAAATATTATAATGAAGAGTATTAAAGTCAATTCAAGGATCTAATGTAGACAAGAGAATATTCATCATTCAATTTATCTGAAAATTCAAAATAAACATTCAGATATTACCACAGAATTTTCCATACAAGGAGCAAAACACGAATGGAAAACTTTTGATTTTATTGATTTGTTATCAAAATAGTTTTTATTTCAAGGTAAAACTGTTACAATGTATTTACCTGGTCCCGTCAGTTTCAATATAACATTTTGATGGGAATTAATAAATGAAAATCTTTTATAGTTTTCATTGAATAAATACCAGGAAAAAGTTGAGGTTATTTTGTTAACCAACATTTTATTATATAAATCGATAATTGTATGAGAGATCATTGACAGAACATAAAATCTTCATGTGTATTATGTAGAGTCAGTGGTCTTTAGTACTCAAAAATTGCAAATAATTGTAAAATGTTCTGTATAGGAGATTAATCCTTCATTACACTGAAATAGTTTTCGCAATTACTTCAATTGATTGTTGCAAAATTTGCATTTATAAAATGGTCATTATACTGTACAATGATGGAATCCAATAAATAACAATACTACGGTATAAATTCATTTTGCTGACTAAATGAAAACAATAACCCAAAAGTCAAATAATTTCCTACCATAAATTGATTAAAAACCTGATCCAACTGATTATAACTATCATAAAACGATGATGTATAATGGGAAATACTTAATTTGATCATTTTAACTTGAATTATCATGAACAAAAAATCCATTAATTATCCATTTAATTAAACAAATATTAGTACCTTTAGTGTTTCAAAATGTATACCAATTGTTTCCATTATTTCATAACAAATATCAATATACACACACACAAACAGATTAATAATTTCCTTTTATGTTTCACTTTAAAATTAAATATTATCCAAACGAAAAATGATTGGAAAATGTTCAATTCATTGAAGATATTGTTTGCTTTATACCCTTAAACCATTTTATTATACACATTTTTAATATCCGATTATTTTACGATATCATAATATTCTTTAAACGATAATTTTCGATATGAAAAATGATTGAAAGGCTTAAAAACAGACACACAATTTCAATATAAAAGAAGAAAATTATGTTGAATTTTACCGTGTAGCCATAAGGTTTTACACATTAAACCAGAACATCAAAAAGTATTTTGTAATCGTTGAATGAAAGTGTCGATAACATGATAAATGGTAAAACATTTGAATGAAAATCTAAAATAGCCGCTTTTACCATCCACTCACCCAACCCCCCAACTAAAGAAAATAGCTATCACATTATGAATACGCATTAAACGAATTTGGATTGCGGATAACCGTTTTGTTATAAATGTTCTGTTTTCCTCTCACCATTAACTGATATAACGAGAAAAGATGGTTTTTAAAAGATCTTTATGATGTGGCAAGGTCGCGACATAAGAAACCCGAAAAATGAAAGAACATTTGCCCTCGGCCAACAAGAAATGAATATCCACACACAAGAAAGAAAGAAAAGTAATACGAGAAAACAGAGTAAAAAGAAATTTTCATGATTTCCATGTACAAAGTATTGTTCACAAGCGTCTCTAATGGTGTACCAACCAGTTCAGTTTACATGTTGTGGGTAGGATACATTAAGACCATTTCCTCGTATTTTGGTTATGTTTTTCTATTAAATTAACATAATACTAGATTTAATATGTAAATGCTGTAAAGCATACGGTGATGCCAAAAAAACTGACTGTACACAATCACCAACCTCAATTCAAAACTTGTACACTGCAATGCGTTATGGGTGGCATTTAACAAGTACGTGATAACAAATACATAATTTTCATTTAAATATTCCTATTCAATAATTCATCTATACATAGTAACATTAAATATAATCTATGATGTTGGTGCTATACATAGGAAAATCAATAAAATTTTCAAATCAAAATATCAATTTCAATGGAATCTATTTCGGTGGAAAATTGATTGTTTTATACCTCACTGTCATGTTGTCTCTATCAAAATGGACACAACGATACAATGTCATTTGATACATCCATTTAAGTATCTCAAGTGAACACAAATTATGTCCAAAGAAATACAAGAGACTGCAATTGAAACTAACGCCAGCTGCCATCCCCAAAATGATTCACTCTAAACATATTTAATACATCCAATGTCTTTCACATTGTAGAATGAAAATAAACGAAACAAACTGTACATATTTTTCTCACTTAAGCATTTGCTTTCTCGTTTCCTTTTCCGCAACAACAATTTTGAAAAAACAATACGAAATCCGTTTTCTGCATCTAAATTTATACGTATTTGCTCCATATTAAATCTCATTCGTTTGTTTCTATTTCTTAAACTCATTGCTAAAGGATTTGTATTCACTTTAAAAAAAAAAAAAAAAAGACTATCAACTGAAGAAAATAAGAAAATACATTATACAATTCACTCTAGTGAAGCATACAAGTCCGCTGTATTAAACATAAGATTCATATCGGGTTTGTTTTAGTTCAAATTGAGTCTCTGTATCAATCCCTTTTTGCATTTATTCAGTTAACCTGAATATATCAAAGTATTGAATTCACCAGCTACAGAGGTAAGACAACAACATACAACAGTGTTCATTTAAAAATCGACAGACAGTTCAAATGTGTGGGTGTTACCCAATTTTTCTTGAATTCATACCAAATCTGCAACATAATTTCCATTTAACGAGGAAAAAAATAACAAAATAAACGAAGAAAATCTATATTGGATCACACAATCTACCAAAGAATATAAGAAATAATCCAGATAAAAAAATAACTGAATAACATTCGACACACACATAAACGAATCAAAATGGAATTCTAACTAGACATTATGGCCCAGATTAATGAGATGAATCTTTTTCTGATTCACAATTTCTTAAGAAGATGTAGAATATTTATGTTAAAGTGACTTATAACAAACAAATATATTGTAGCATAATGTTGTCCAATTCACATACAATATGTTTTTTCCCTATGCCATTTCAACTCGTAATCATTGAGACCGACCCATCCCATACGCTCACTCACTTACTATTCCAGTTACTGTCTCTTTTTTAGTTTGGGGACGGACCAGCATCTTAATAAATGAAAATACTTTGTATGCTCATTATAATGCAAACGTAGAACAGTTTCCGTTAACAGTAAAATCAGCCATACAATAACTAACGACACATTATTCATGTTCTTCATTTTCATTCACAGTTAAAAGAAAAAAAAAACTCGACAAGGAAAACAGAAAATCGGTCTATGAAATGAAGACGTAACATGATATTCCATCTATCTGGCGTTGACTTGAACATTTGCTTTTATTTTTTTTTTTTGATGTTCACTACCCCACAAGTATTCTAAGTTCTTTACTTTTTCATCATTTTCATTTTTAGTCGTTTTTCTTATTTTTTTTTTTTTATTTTCATCTTTGTATGCCAACAAATGGAAACATAAAATTATCATAACAAGAGATTCAAATATCTGGCCGGAGGTTTAACAAGTAATAAATAAAGTTTAGGGGGTGGCCAACATATAGAAAAAAAAAAACCGTAGAGACACAAACAAACATAAAATAAGTTGAATATCATTCATTCTTATTATTATGCTGAATTAATGATTTCATAATTCTTTATGGATTTTTCGATGTTTTTCAACAAAAATAAAGAAATAACGAATTCACGTCTGACTTTGATTCATCTCTAATGGCACATAATGTTTGCGAAACTAATTTAGTGATTGTTATGANATAAAATAAGTTGAATATCATTCATTCTTATTATTATGCTGAATTAATGATTTCATAATTCTTTATGGATTTTTCGATGTTTTTCAACAAAAATAAAGAAATAACGAATTCACGTCTGACTTTGATTCATCTCTAATGGCACATAATGTTTGCGAAACTAATTTAGTGATTGTTATGATCAACAAAGAAATTATAAAATAAAAATCCACAGAATAATCAATAGCTCTGCAATGATATGACTTATTGATAAAATATCGATTCTAAAAGTGTAATTAATTTTAAATTATTATTAAATTCTTTACATTTTTCTTATTTGGCAACATAAATTATTATCAGTTTCAATGACTATACAGTTTTTATGTAAAGAAAAATTGTACTTTTTCAACCGATAACAAATTGTGTGACGCCAATAAATCATTTAACTACGGTCGACTGAGTAAACATGTAACCGTTCGTTACAAAAAAAAATCACCTTCTAATCAATGGCATAAATTTAATGATAATGATGTACCCGTTGTATATCATTATTTAATTAATTGAATTAATGCATTAATCAGAGTTACGATACTAGTAAAACCTCTGCCACCCATTACCCACTAATCTTGTAAAGTGTTGAGAGTTCCGTTAATTAAATTCAAATTAGGTAAAAAACGAATCAGAAAAAATCTAGAAGAAATTACTTAGTTGTAAATAAGTCATGTGGAAAATTTATTAACTAGCAAAGATGTTGCCAAGAAGACGATTAAAAACGGAAATCTATCTAATGAAACGTGGTTTTTTTTCCTTGTACAAATACCAAGTAAAATCGGACTAGAAGATTTTCATCGTTTTCTCGTATTCATTCAATCGTATATGCTACACAACAAAGCCAATATAAAAGTGAGAAAAAAAGAACTCCACTTTACGGTACGTTGCAAATAATTGTACACTTGGTATTCCCTTTTTTCTTCTCATTTATCGCCATCGTCTTACAGCAAATATTCAGTTCTTTTATTCTTTCTGTTCAATTTCATGCTCAACCATAAATAAATTTACGAGATAATTAGACAAGTTACTTCCTTTCATCCTGTTACCAGAGATTCTATATTAGACCGACCATTTTCAAATGGTAGCCAATTTTTTTTTTTTTGCTTCTCTTTCTTTGCTTTACACTCACAATTTCAATGAATATGGTGTGACCGTTGTTAAAATACTATGCGATGGGACGCTTTATAGTATAATGAATAATTGTGAAAAAAAAAATAAATTGTTATAGAGGAATGCCACCCTAAATCGTTGAAAGAAAATTAGGTGGGTTGGTAGTATTTCACAGTGATTTAAATCGCAAACACGTAGAACAACTAATAATGGTGATGGTAAAATATACTGTTTTGTATCTAACGCGATTTCCCATGGTAAAAACATTTAAAATATGGATGAACTCCAAGGTATTCGATTTCAATGAAACAACAAATTCACTTCGATTACTGTGGGAAAAATACACAGTACATTTTAAAAACAAAAAGATGAAAATCCAATGATCTCGTGCGTACGAATCATTGGTGCCAATAAATCAGTGAATCATGAAATGGGACCCCCAAATGGCCAAATAAAACAGTAAATCTGTTTAGAAATTGTAATAGAAATAAGAACAAAATTGCGGTAAGAGAAAGGAAGTAGTTGTATGTCTCTTGACCTAATCGATGTATTGTGTAGATTGTTTGAATGTCATCTTTTAAAAATCAATTCACGTTCATCAAGAGACTAGCCTCTTGGCTATACACAATAGTCCTTCATCTAATTTCTAAGAAAATTGATATCCAGAATACCGTCTTATGTCCTTTTCCTTTTCTGTAAATAATTTTATTTATTTTTCTTTTCTTTTGACTGACATTTCGATTATTTTGAATTCGTTGGGTGTGATGAAAATTAAAAAACTCTTTTAAGTGATTATTAAGGCGAACCAAAAAGAGATTCCATCATTTTTATAGGAAAATTTCCCCATGAGAATCAATGAACAAAGCCAAACAGTGGACCCCCCTCAAAAAACAAAGATACAGATTTATTCTCTAATACATTTCGTAGACAAATATCATCAAGTGTGCTGAATGGCTTCGATACCTTTTTTTATATGGCATCCCTTATTTCATGTGTCCTTTGACATGGCCCCAATGAATCAATTTTGATATTAGTTTTTTTCCTACTCTCTGGGCCATTATTCGGTTTTTCCGTTAGTGAGCTTTTTTTTTATTTTTATACTAGAGACTGTGGTCTTAAATCAATTTTTTTTTCTTTTACTCTGTTGTATGTTACTTTCTTTTGTCAAAAGTCACCAACCTTTTTTACTTAAATTTTAACGGTAATGTTCTACGTAAAATATAAAAAAAATAAAATATAGTATATTACTTATACTGGACATGG